>CAOLHI010003757.1:0-250753 GCA_948474755.1 Ctenosaura bakeri | reverse complement strand
TGGCCATGGTGAATTTTCATGACACACATCAACATGCTTTTATTTTATGCTAGAAAATGTTAGGAATAGATTCAATTACTAATCTACATAAATGTACCATATTTGCCGGTGTATAAGACGCACCCCATTTACATACTGAAAATACTATTTGCCAATGTATAAGACACACCGGTGTATAAGACACACCCCATTTTCAAACAGTACTTTTAGGGGGGGGGAAGTGACTCTTATATGCTAACAAATACAGTATCTATAGAAATGTTTCGAAATACATGCTATTTGTAAGTTGTTCGCGGGTTACAAATAAATAATTTTTTAAAAAAAGTATCTGTTTTCATGGAATGGTAAGGAGAAGAGGCATCTTCTTAGATTGAGTAAGGTTTATCCATCTGTCCTTACCTGTCTGAGCACAGTGTCGCCCCGCAACCTCTGAAGGTTTTCCAGGTGAGAGTGGAACAAAGGGCTGTGCAACAATTTCACTTCCAATAGGCCTTCAATGATGTAGCCAATGGTGCAATCATCAGGGAGACGAATCCTTTCTGCAGTGCTAATGAAGCTTCCCAGGCTGTCCAAAGACAAGGATCAAAGATTGAAATCCTCGTAAATTCTCTTAAGCTCTGGGGCGGGGGGTAAGGTGGAGATGGGAATCCCAAGCTGCACGTACCTAGCCCAAGGGCTCATCTTGAGGGCAAGGCCTCTGCTAATACAGAATCCTGCACCGCCTGTGGCAAACCAGAACTTTGCAGTGGTCTAGCAAGATAAACAAAAAGTTGTCAGGAAAACCATGAGTTTCTTTTCTGATCAGCTGGCCATGTCAGATTTGATCGAAGTAACAGAAAGTCTCAGAATGTTTAGTCTTCATATCCAAACATGTCTAATTTGCATCATAATCTGATAGGAGCAGCAATTAATACATGGTAAATATTTATTGAGGGGACACAAATAAAGATCTCACTTCCAAAAGACTTAAGAGATACCTCTTCACTGGTAATAGCTGAAATTCAATTATACATCAGCTGCTGGGCTTCTTGTATGTGTTAGAATCATAGTCATAGAATCTTAGAGTTGGAAGAGACCACAGGAGCCATCCAGTCCAACCTCCTGCCGTGCAGGAACCCACAACAAAGCACTCCCAACAGATGGCCATCCAGCCTCTGCTTTAGAACCTCCCAACTCTTTATACCGCTGCAGCAAATTGAGTTCTGTGGGATTTACAAATAAGCATGCATGGCTCACAATCCTAATAATATAAAAGTTGCATAAGACGGAATAGTCCACCTAGTTATATTTGTCTCCAGAGCCACAGAAAAAAGCAAATCAATAATAAACAGCATATACGAGTTAAACAAACTCATGGCCTAACCATCCACAGACCAGTTTATTTTTTGTTCTACAATGCAGAATTTAATTCTTTTCACTTTTCAAGAAGATCCTTCTCTGAGTTATGCAGTTTCTATGCTTCCTAAACTCAGCAAGAGTAACTGTAAAAAGAGAAGAACCTCCTTAGGTTAGCAAAATGCACAGTACCACACTACAAAAATGCAGGAAGATTAGGTTGCAATTGCCCAGCATGAAGATGTGCAGATGGCAAATCATCTGCCTGTGCACCAGCATAATTAAGATGCAGAGTGGTATCTACATGACTCTGAAGATCAGAATCCATGTGAAGAGGAAGGGGGCTGTGCTTCCTTAAGGCAGCTATATAAGTAACAAAGTAACAAATTTTTAATTGTCCATGTGGGGGCTGATAGAGGATAGGAGATGGAAAAGTGAGTTCCTTTGCTGGGCTCAGAAGAAAGGCCTTCCTGCATGCAGGCCCTCCTACTCTATTGGTACCAAGCTAGTGTTACATGATGCCTCTATGGCATGGCTCAGAATTGTAACAAGTTATTACATCTCCAGTGGAAAGGTCATACAATTATTGTTCACTTATACCTCCTTCAGCAGTTGCATGATTAATAGATGACTAGATTGTCTTCTGGAAAGTATGTAGACTGGGTGGCAATTCTGTTTCATTCATGTAGGCCTGCTCCATTTCACAGCAGGATGCAGTCTACGATTTAATTTAGGAAGTATACATTTTACCCAGTGTGCTACATGCTACATTTCCAAACTGCCATCTCTGTACAGTAAAATATGAGAAGATAAAGAAACTGAGTGGGAACAGCTGCAGATGTTCACTTAGGGCCACATACATTAGAAACATATTCCCTAGTCCATGTTGTGTGTGGCTGGACATCATAGCCCCAAACAAAAGGAGACAGGAATTCCTGATAAAAGTAAACAAGAATAGAGGGAGAGTGCAATAATCTGTTTGAGCAAAGAACGACCCAATCTGAGAATATGCTTACTGATCCATCATTCCGAACATGGTCCGCTGCTTCAATAGGATGGTCTAAACTTGGTCTCCCTATATACACATCTTGGACGTGTGAGAAAGCAGATAGAAGGTGCAAGAGATTCTTCACATTCACATAGTTGTCATCATCCATGTGACAAAACCACCTGAAGAAAAAGTAGGCAAGAGACAAGTATAGAAAAGGTCATGCAGTATTAAGAGTTAGTCTTTCTGCTACATTTTCTTTGGAGAAGATTCTTACCTATCAGAATCACAACAGTAAAACAATAGATGAAATCACTGGGCTGAGAAGAGACCAGTGGAGAAGCTTTCCTCAACTGCAAAAAATTAGATCATATCTTCCTTTGCTACATATTTTTCCAATCAAATATGATTTCATTTCCTTTATGCTTACCAATAATGATCAAGGTAGCTCATACTAATACACTGAAAATCAAAAAGGAGAACTTCAAGGAAAATAGCAAGGGAAATAAGTGATTCTCACTTACTTTCGCCCAGACTCTAGGAATTTATCGTATTCTACTGACATCTTGCAGCACAGAGCTTGGCGGGTGTGAACGGCTGAGCAGTTGGTATTAATTACATGGTCCCCTATTAAACAAAGATGGTAACAACTGAAGAATTTGCATGATTTGTAAGAGAAACAACAAGTGAAGTAAGGCTTGCATATGAAGAAGACGTAGGGTATATACAAATACACTTAGCAGGGCAGGATCCACTCATGCATCAATGGGGCCAGGTTATAAGAAATATGAAGTGGAAATAGCCAACATTAAGCATAACAGTCTTGATATGAAACCTGAACACCCTTCCCCAATATTTATGCAGATGTCAGAAATGCTAATGCTATCAAGGAAGCACACACACACAAATGGGACAAATATAACTGGATGACGGGAGTGACTGTGTACACGTGGAAGCACTGGGTGGTGGCTAAAGTGTCTCACCAATAACAGAAATATGCCATAACTTCAAGAAGCCTGGGAGACTGCTCACCTGCTCTGAGTCGTAGTTCACCATCTTCCCAGTCTGTGAATATAAATGTCTGTGGGAAACATGCAAAAACAAAGAAGTACTTTAGCTCCTGAAAATTTCAAAGCAGTACCGATATTGGTTCTGGTCAGAAGAATCAAAAAGAGGACATTTCTATTTTCTTCTAGCAACCTCAAACAAAATAAGGTGTCCTTTTCCTATGTGTGGATTTAATAAGTAGTAGACTTCATTGTTTGGTACAGAAACAGCCAAGTACATCATTCAATTTTGTAGTTCCCCGTCCAAATAAAAGCTCCTACCAAAATAAAAATTGAGAATTTAATGTCTCTTATTAATTTCTTATACTACCAATATACATATAGAGATCCTTGACATGAGGGAAGCTCCTCGCTCAGTCAAGATGTCTCCTTATATGGAAGAGCTGAACATGTATAGTGATGTACATAGATAGAGCCTCTGCTCATGTGCAGTGAATGCAGAGACAGAGAGAGAGAGGGAGGGAGGGAGAGAAGAGCTTCTGAGTACATTGATAAGGAGTAGGACCAGTCTGCATGACCCAGGAACCCAACTTCCCATGTTCTTTGAATGCATGAGGTGGCTACTTGAAACTCTCTGTTCTGGAGAGCATAACTGCACCTAAAAACTCTGCATAACATAATCATGGGAGCAGGAGAAAGGAAGCACAAGTGCAAAGTTATCTTACACATTTCCATGAAGAGAGGAATGTTAAATTCCAGATATATGAAAACAAAATATGCCATCTACTTAATTTGCAAAGGCAGTATGGTAGAAGCGGATGAAAAAAAATTCTGTTAAGTAAGTTCATATTTTAGCTTTCTGGAGAAATGTATTCTTACCAGCTCCTTGGCCTGAGAAATCCATGTCTGGAAGAGCAAATTTAGCCTTGTTTTATGGTACTTCCTTGTTGTTTTCACAGCAATGAAGACATCATTTGGTTCCAGCTTTTCCTTAGTAGTAACTTCAGTAGGTTCTATGTGGTCTGTCATCGTGAATGGATTAACTGGAATCTCATTCATCTTACTAGTACCTTTCAGTTTGGGTCTCCTAGTATCTATGATATAGTTACTCCATTGTTTTACCAGTTCCTCTTTCATCAAGGGCACCATATTATTACCCATATCATCTAAATGATCAGTTGAGCTGGATTCCACTTGCTGAAGGGGTGTATCGCTCTTGCTGGAACCATTAAAAACAAGTGGTGGATGTGGCCGTGGATAACTTCTGGATCTCCAACTGGACTGAAATCTGGGAATTAGCAAGAGGAGAACTGCACAAACAACAACAGAGAGCAGGAAACAGATCTTACTGAGCCTAATGCAGGAAAAGCTCATTCTTCAGCCCCAAGGGCCTTTGCCATAATGTAAAGTTGGAACATTGTTTCCAAGTGATACTGATGCCTCTGAAACTGATCATGAATTTGTTCAACTGTCACATCCTCGGAATTTTCCAGCCACATAGCATCATTTTTACGGCACTCAGAAAATGCAGAAACTGACTTATCTTTCAATTTCTGACCTCCAGACTTGTTATCCTAATAGAGAAATACAAGACTTGTCCTGTGTTCTGTGTGAGGAACAAATAACTCCTCAAGCCGCTGTATATCTAAATTTGCTAAAACAAGAGAAGTTCAAAATGGCACATCGGCTAATAAGCTGAATGCTTAGAGTCCATGAGCTAAAATCAAGCTGTCTTTAATTCAGTAAAGAGGCTGCTCTGTGTGCACACAGCTTTTGATTCCTAAGAACATAGGACACTGCCTTATGCAGAGTCAGGCCACAAGTCCATCTGGTCCATTATTATCTGTCTGGCAGCTATTCCCCAGCATCTTAGGCACAGGCACTCACTGGTCCTCCGGCTTGGTACTAAAATTAGAAAATTCTGCATGTAAAGCCTGGCTCTGCTAGTAAAATGCAGCCATTTCTTGCCAATATGCCTTGTCAGCATCTCATCTGCAGTCATCTTCGGTGGATGTGAGACATACACACCTCAGATGTAAAAAGCTTAAAGATTTGCTGAAAACAAAAAACAGAAGTTCAGACATTGTTATGACACCATAAAATTTAACACACTTTAGAGTTTTGTGTACACTATAAGAAAAGTTTTTAAAAGTATATTATATCACGTTTATGTTTTTTTTTAATTTCATTTTTATGCTGCTTTGCTCTCAGAGTGTGACCCAAGATGGCACCTAGAAAGTCAATTAAAAAACCTTCACAATAAAATTTAAAAATAATTAAAATCACCATATCGACCAATATAAAATCATGTCATAAACATACAAAAGTTTATAAAAACATAAATAAAACATCCCAGTAAAAAGCTTGAATGAAAAGTCTTTGCCAGCCAGTGAAAGGAAAGCAGGGAAGGGGCCAGTCTAGGCTCCCCTGGAAGCGAGTTCCAGAGGATAGGAGCAACCACTGAGAAGGCTGCCTTTCATGTCCTCACCACGTGAGTGATGGTGGCAGGACCAAGGGAATGCCTTCTCCTGTAGATCTTAGAACTCTAGCAGATTTATACGAACAAAAAAGAAATGCAATTAGAACAAATTCCCCTTATCCAAGCTCAAGCTATTCAAAACATCTTGCCATTGCACTGCAAGTTTCTGTCATAGGGTCCTACAGTTTAGTCTTATTTAAATATTACAACTGTCTCTATTTTAGAAGATTATTTTGTATAACCAATAGTGTATTCAGTGCAAATGTCACAAAGGAAAAATGAACACGAATGAATGATTCTCAACTGTACATTTTCAGAAGATTTTCACTTTCCTTGTGGGGAATATAGTGGGCCCTCAATATCTGTTGGGGTTTAGTTCTGGGACCCCCTATGGATACCAAAATTCATGGATGCTCAAGACCCATTATGTACAGTGGTGTAGTAAAATGGCATTCCTTATATAAAATGGCAAAATCAGTTTGCTTTTTGGATTTTGTTTTCAATCCAGTATTTTCAAACTGTGATTGGTTGTATCCATGGATAAAGAATCCACAGATAGGGAGGGCCAACTATCAATGAAAAGGTTGCCAACAGATGTTAGAAGGGTGTTTCATTCAAGTGAAAAAGGAACAACCCACACCCAAAACATGGCCATGTGTTTAGTATGTATTTATTGGTTACAGGCCAGTGCTACACAAAATCAGACACGCTGAAATCCGTTTATTCCAGTGGGCAGAAGCATACCAGATTCCCAGTTTTACAGCACAGTCAGCGTCTGAGCTCCCCCTAAGCCAGTGGTTCTCAACCTTCCTAATGCCGCGACCCCTTAATACAGTTCCTCATGTTGTGGTGACCCCCAACCATAAAATCATTTTCGTTATTTTTATTTATTTATTTATTATTTAGTTAGTTAGTTATTTCCAGCATCAAATAGATTGGAAACACTGCCCTAAATCACTGCTCTGGATAGACTTCTAATGCCTAAAAACTGGTAACCCTCCCCCCTTTTTTTAAGCACAGAAAGCGTCCATCAATGCCAGAATTAAGGCAGTAGTTCCAGTTCTGAATGTTGGGTTTCCACACTTCAAAAAGCCAGTCACTCCCAAAGGCAATGCCGAAACAGCCCACATTTTACACGAGGCGCCGGGAGGAAAGGACAGGGAGAGAGAAAAGATGGCGGCGGCATAAGCAGCCGCGTTTTGTTTCACTCCCTCCCTTCCTCCCTCCCTTAAAAGGAGTGCAGACGCTGAACATACAAAAAGCGAGGAATGCAAGACAGTCAGGGCGAAGAACACAACACGTGCGTGTGGCAAGCGCCAAGGGTCCACGCACAACAAAAGCGAGAGGAGAAAGTCATCCTGGCTATTTCTGCACTAGACTGTTATAGCACTATTATTCCACTTTCACCATCCTATGGAATCCTGGGGTTTGCAGTTTGAACCCCAGCGCAGGGGTCTCAGAGGCACTGCTCCCATTGGCTGTGAGGCCACCTTCTTTTAAAGGGGGGGCACGATTGAGGAGCGGCGACCCCTGTGAAATGGTCGTTCGACCCCCAAAGGGGTCCCAACCCCCAGGTTGAGAACCACTGCCCTAAGCTGTTCTGAACGTCCCAAAAGACATATTTTATGTACGATTAATCAATATACTACTGTCCAACACAAATGGCACCTCAGACCAGTTCTCTTCCCCCAGAAGGACAGAAAACAGCAGAGGTGAGGAGCGATTCAAGGTGCAACATTGTGCAAATTTATTCAGAAATAACTTCCCACCGACTTATTGCAAATTATGAGGGGCCACGATAAAGTCAGTGGAAGGGCTTTATCCCAGACATAAATTAGCAACTTTGGAAAGTCTAGTATGGACTTTCTTTCCTCCCTAAGTAGGTTTCCAGCAAAGGCGCGCCTGGGCGACAGCAGGCTGACACCCGAACGCCCCACTAGAAAACAGTACTTCCAGGCCTTTGGGGCGCCTGAAGCTGGTTGCCATGGGAATGTCTACTTCCCCCCCAGCTCATCCCCATGGCAACAAAAGAAGACACGGACCTCGGCATCCCACTCCCCTCCTTCTCCCGCCCGTCGGGAAAACGCGCAGGAATTCTGGCCCTCCTCCCGCCTCCGACTACCTACGGGCAGCATCATCAAGGTCGTCTTTCGGGGGCGGCGGAGGAAGCCCGGAGCCGTCGCCCCGCTGCTCTTGCTCACCTGTTGCTCGCCTCAAGCTCTGGAGCCATCTTTAGCCGAAAACCCTAGAGGCGGTCGGGATCGGCTGCGGCAAGCAAAAGCTGCCGCGGCCCCTTTAAGGCGTTCACCTGCGGAGCGGACGTGACTCATCGTCGGAGGGTGACCCGGAAGTGGAAAAGGGCAGGCGGACAGGGCCCGGAAGCGTTTGGTGAGAGGGTCAATATGCCGCTACCCGTTCAAGTCTTTAATTTACAGGTATCGCGGAAGTTTCGGGGGGCGGGGGGGTTTGGTCAGGAGGGGGGCGCAGGGGGCGTTCGTTTCTGGCTGGCCGGACCGCGAACGTGGTGGGCGGGGAGGGTCCCGCTGGGCAGCCGCCGAGGACGGAGCGCCTCTGGCTGAGGGGAGAGCCTGCGCGCCTGTCATTCTCGGCCGCGGTCCGGAGGGTCGGGAGAGAAGGCGGGGAGCGGAGGCGGTGGCGGTGGCCTTACAGCCAGTCCTCGGGCCACGGAAGGGGCCGTTGGCTGTGGCTCCCCCCCGCTTGGCTCTGCGGACGACTGCCTGGCCCGGCCCCCTTGTTTACGCCTCTGTAGGAACAGGGCCGTTCTGCACTACATTGTTATAGCGCTATTATTCCACTTTCACCCTCCTGTGGAATTCTGGGGTTTGTAGTTTCCTGAGGTGAAAGAGCTCTCTGGCTGAGAATTCCAAAGGCCCCTCCCAAAACTGCGAACCCCAGGATTCCATAGGATGTTGGAAGTGGAATCACAGCACAGCATAGTGCAGAAAGGCCCACAGATAGGGCGGCCCCCGAGGACCTTTGGTGTCCGGGCCGCAAAAGCCCACCCAGTATCCCTCACACTGAGGGAATCAGTTACCCTTTATTTTCTCCTCTGTGTGTGTGTTGTGGGGGAGGGCGCAGCGTTTAAGCCACGCGGGTGCTCTAAAGGTTTAGAACATAAAAATGCCTCGTCTCCGGAAATGCTTGGGGTAGGAGCAAGAACTTTTTCATTGCCAGCCTCTGAGCAGAAGAATCTGTTTTCAGAAACGGTGTACTAGTGGAGGAGCTGAACTAGGGTTCGGCCCCTCCAACCTAATCACTTTGTGATCTGCAGTGAAAATGAAGGACCACACTGTTGTAACTGAGTAGTGCAGAAATGCTTGATATCTTGGATAGGATATGCTGCTCAGTATGATTGCAGGTCTCAAACTCATGAGCAGGTTTGCATAATGAGAAAATAAATAGGACCGCTAAAAGTTTGGAATAACTGCCGAGGATTCAGATGATATTTTGTTTTAGACATGAGCAGATTTTTCTCTTCTGTGTATCTTTAATTATATATTTTCCTTTAAAGAGTTCAAGGTCAAAATCAGTGTCTGAAATACAGTACATTCTTTGTTCTAAGTGGTCAGGTTCCTGTAAGTGTCACCAGAAATCATTAAGAGAGAATTAAAGCTTAGAAACCTGCCTTCCAAGGTGCTGCTCATGAGTTGCACTTCTAACTTAATCCTGTTTCTGGCCTTCAGATGGGATAGTATCTTTATATGGGGCAGTGTTTAAAATGTCCCTGATCGCATAGAGCAGTGGTTCTCAACCTTCCTAATGCCGCGACCCCTTAATACAGTTCCTCATTTTGTGGTGACCCCCAACCATAAAATCATTTTAGTTATTTAGTTAGTTAGTTATTTCCAACGTCAAATAGATTGGAAACACTGCCCTAAATCACTGCTCTGGATAGACTTCTAATGCCTAAAAACTGGTAACCCTCCCCCCTTTTTTAAGCACAGAAATGCCAGAATTAAGGCAGTAGTTTTAGTTCTGAATGTTGGGTTTCCACAGTTCAAAAAGCCAGTCATTCCCAAAGGCAATGCCGTAACAGCCCACATTTTACACGAGGCACAGGGAGGAAAGGACAGGGAGAGAGGAAAGATGGCGGCGGCACCTTAAAGGGAGTGTAGACACTGAACATACAAAAAGCGAGGCATGCAAGACAGTCAGGGCGAAGACCACAACACGTGCCAAGGGTCCATGCACAACAAAAGCGAGGGGAGAAAGTCATCCTGGCTATTTTTGCACTAGACTGCTATAGTGCTATTATTCCACTTTCACCATCCTATGGAATCCTGGGGTTTGCAGTTTGAACTGCAAACCCCAGGATTCCATAGGATGGTGAAAGTGGAATCATAGCGCTATAACACTGGAATTTGGAAATGGCCAAAGTCCACAGGACGGATCAGAGCAGCGCTTTCGGGTCAAAAAACCAACCCCCCCCCCAAAAAAACCAACAACAACCAAGGAGCCTCGGAGGCTCTTGCTACACAAACTGAAGCCCTTGGCTGACGCCCCCTGCTCCTTTCCCGACCGAGTTCTCGATCTCGGAGGGACCGATCTCCCCTGTCGGATGGCAGATCCGCCGCGGGAAAGTTTCCCCCTTTGCCTGCCAGACCAAAGGCGACAGCCACACCGACAACTCCCATGGAGCAGCGTGCCCAGAATGAATGGGCGACCGGGTGATCGCCGCTGCTGTAGCCCCGCCACTTTGGGAAGCAAGCGGAGCGCAGCTGCTTGCTTGCCCCGGCAAGCAACTCTGTTTGCTGGCATGAATGAGCGTGAGGCAAAGAGGATAAGGGGACGGGATCTTACCTCCCAGACATCCCACTACAGCGCCATAAACCCTGAATGGGAAGCCCTGTGTGTGTGGGGGCGGGCGGGCACGAGCGTCCAAGCAGCGCCCGGCTGCTCACTTGCCCTGGCAAGCAACTCTGACTCTGTAAGCTGGCATGAAAGGGAAAGGAACACTGAAGGGGAAGCCCTCCATGTGTGTGTGTGTGTGTGTGGTGCAGGCACGAGCGTGTGTGCGTGCACGCTGCACGCCTCCTCTCCCCTCCCGCCAGCGCGGTGTCTCCTCTCCTCACCTCCGCCTTAACGCTCTGGCTCCAACTCTCTCCTCTCAGTCTCCTCACCTCCGGCTCCACCTCAGGCTCCTCCAGTGCTTTCCCACCAGGCAGGGAAAGACGGGGAAATGCCCAGCACGCCTCCTCTCCCCTCCTCCCAGCGCAGGGGTCTCAGAAGCACTGCTCCCATTGGCTGTGAGTCCACCTTCTTTTAAAAGGGGGGGCAGGATTGAGGAGTGGCAACCCCTGTGAAATGGTCATTCGACCCCCAAAGGGGTCCCGACCCCCAGGTTGAGAACCACTGGCATAGAGCATCCTTAAAATTATACTTTTTTATACGTTTCCAGAAGAAATGTGTGTGTTGCTTCTAGCATGAACTTTTGTACTCATTCCAAGACTAGTACTTTAAGGGTAATAAAATTGCGAGGTCAGAACATAAATATAACCTTTCTTTTAAAATAAAATGGGGAATTGGGTCATACTTCCTTGGTGTTTTTTTTAAAAAACACTGTGATGAGTTGGAATATGGCATCCCTTGAACCTACAAAACAATTGGCTACATGTGGTTCATGTGTAGGAGTGAAAGCTAGGCCGTGCTTAGCTTGGACATTTCTCTTCCTAGTTCTCAGCTTTGTAATGGCTGTTTAACAAATTCTGGACCATGGTCCATTTCTCTTCTAAACTTCCCCTGAACTTACCTTAAGCATGTCATAAGCAGTCATGGAAAATTTCCTGTAGTAGAAATGTTGTCTAGACATTTTTTTGTGTTGTGCCCAGGCTCTGATTCCCACACTGTAGGTTTTATGAGTCTGGAGCATAATATAAAGAAGTTGCCTAGGGGAAAACTCAGTGGGATCGGCCTGTTTTGCTTATATAATCTATCAGTTAGCAGGCAATAAGTACAGGCTGTGATGTCCTGAGATTTATATAAAAAACAGCATCTTCATGTCTGATCTCATCTTTCTACAGTTGCTTCACTGTGCCACCTGAGTGCTGACAATATATGATTATATGGAGCAGGGGAAATGTGGCTCAATAACACAAATGTGAAATTAATGAAGGCCTGCAGTGACAAAGAGAAAAAGCCAGAACATATGATTCTAGCCCTACCATGCGTGAGTTTTTCGATGACTGCAGAGGCATTAACTTCCTTTCTTTCCTTTAGCAGCCAGCAAGTTCTGTGTCAGGGCGTGGGGGTACAGAGAGTCAGGACAGGATGAGGGATAGTTCAGTACCGAGTTCAGCTTCTTCGTCAGTGACAGATCTGTACAACACCCCCCGCAGCAGTAGGTCAGACCTCTTCCTCCCAGGTACATCTGGAGACTTCAGCCTGAGTGCCTGCTTATCAGCCTGCACCCTACTCTATGAGGTATCTCAAAGGAGAAAGCACTCAGGGAATCTGAGTGAGAACTGATTTGAGTTTTACCAGCATATTTGTGAAAACAAAAATAAAACATTCCTTTTTTTGAAATGGATTTACCATTCTTAAATAACAAGAGTTTGTTGTATCGTGTCACTTAGTTAGGATATTTGTGATCTACCATCCAAAAACAAGTAGTGGGTTGGCAGAGCAAGGATATGGAATCAGGGAGGACACAGGTTATATCTGCTAAAGTTTTATGTTTGTATTTATATTCTGTGTTTCTAATGTGATTCACAAGACAGATTACAAAATACTTAAAACAGTAAAAGTAGTTTATAGTAATAGTATACTAGTAGTAGAAAATATAGCACGCTAACGTCATCAGCTGATTTAAACAGATGCATGATAGCCAGTTATACTAAATCCAGGAAAACAACAAGATTTCTGTTTGATATTTGAAAGCCAACCATCTGCGAAGGAGGTGCACAAATGAAGGGGCACCACTGAAAAAATCCTTTCTGGAAGAAGGCCACTTTCCCACCTACCCCCATCTAGAATCTTAGGAGCATCAAGAGTTAGGCCTTCACTGAAAACCTAAGCAGATTTAGTGTGTGGTAGAACACATGGAATCCCCCCAACCCTTCCACCAGAGGCTGCATATCCTCTACTGCCCCTGTTGCAGTCACTGGCAAAATTTACTGCTGCACTGGTGAGCACCCCCTCTCCTGGGCTGTGTTTTTTTTTAAAACAAGGCACACTAGAGTATATCCTATGTTTTAAAGGAAAAATGGCAAGGGATTTTCTGCGAGTTTAATTACAAGAGAAAAGGTGGGATTTTTTTTCTTCTGCCAGTCACTGGCAGAGACAAAGGTAGACAGGTAACTTCACAATAAGGGTAGTACACATGAAAAGAGACAGTCTTCCATGTGGGTAATTCTGTTCTGAATTTGGATTCCAGCATCAGTCCTGTACAGTATTGGAGGACTGAGTAATCAATTATTGTTGGCTTCTCACTCCCATCAGCTCCAGCCAGCATAATCAGGAGGGGAGGGAGGATGAGAGTCGTCTAGCAACAGCTGGAAGTCTCATCCCACAGGATTGGGATAGATGGGACAATGCCTTGACATTGCTGATATGTCTTGATACTTGGTATGTTCTTATCAATTCTGCAACTTCAGGATGCAGGACTAAGTATATTTGTGGAAGTTGTTATCTTTCTTTCTCATCCTGGCATGCAGTCAGCAGAAAGAACAGTAACTAATTGGAGTCTATGTAGTCTATGAAATGAGAGTAGGCCAAACCCTTTACTTGTAATGACCAAAAGCCCTAATGAGACAATTTTATTTTCTTGAAACTTTAGAAGATACACTGTGTTTTTAGTTTCATCTGAAACATTTTTTTAATGTTGAGATTGAGAAACCCAAGAGATTGAGAAGCATTATTTCACACATTATTTTTGTCACTCTCACATTTAAAGAGTGAGAGAAGTAGATTTGCATGATATAAAAGGTTATTCTTTCTCTAAACTGGGTTTTCAACATTTCTTTCAGTGTAAGCCTAAGGGCCTTTCTGCACTGCACTGTTATAGTGCTATTATTCCACTATCAGCATCCTGTGAAATTCTGGGGTTTGTAGTTTACTGAAGACAAAGAGCTCTCTGGCTGAGAATTCTAAATACGCCTCCCTAAACTGCAAACCCCAGGATTCCATAGGATGTTAAAAGTGGAATAATAGCACTATAACAGTGTAGTGTGGAAAGGCCCTAAGAATGGAGATAGTGCATCTAGAACCCTATGGAAGGAAAAAGGTGGCAGTTACGCATACCCCCCATGTTTTTTAGCTAAAAAAGAAATTGTCAGGGCTTTATTGATTAGTTCATGGGGGACATGGACCAAGCTTGTTGTACTTCATTGCTGCCTTCCTGAGGCCTAGCACATCTCCAGTCTTCTCCTCTGCATTGTAGGGGAGGACTGGATGTAGTCGACAAGCAGCCTTGCAGGAAAATTTTGTTTTTGCCATTGCCTCTTTTCTCATTGAGGAACTCCTGATTTGCTTCCAAGGAACTCCAGGCTTCTCAGGAGGATAGATCATGGGAACAACAATATAGGAAAGCTGTGGCTTCTTACCTGTATGTGAGCTTTAGAGGGGCATCTAGATGGCCATGATGGGAAATAAGATGCTACAACATATAAACCTGTAGTCAAATGTAGAGGGCTCATATTCTTAAGCTTATGATATTTAGATTGAGGTTTTGCAAAGTGTGAGGCTGAAGTGGTAGCTGTTAGGATCATGGTAGGCCCTAGACCAAAAGATGCCAATGCAAGAAACATTTCCAGCTTCCCTTCTGTTCATTCAGCATCTTCAGTCCCTCACCTACTATCTGTGTTGTCCATTTCATGAGTTTGATACATGATTTTCATGTGTAACATCTCTGTCATACCAAATGATAAATGCACAGGCTAGAAACTCTAAATTGATTTATTCATGTGGTATGAATAAAGTCCTACTTGTTTTAGCTCTTGACCAAATAGTTGAGTAGATAGTTAGGCTATGCTCAACTGGCAGCTGTCCAGATGTGCTGAATTAGAATTCACAGCATCCACAGTCGATGCAGGCATGTGTCCTTCTGGCTGGGGATGTAGGGACTTGATGTTCAACACATCGAGAGGGAGATAACTCATGTCAGCCCCATCCCCCAACTGGAGACCCAAGGCAATTACTCAGTGATTCTCCAGATGCAGATGAAACCTCTCATCTTCCCAAGTTAGCATTGGCCAGTGATAAGAAATTCTGAGAGTTTTAATAGAACCATATCTGGGAATCTAGGTTTGGGAACTGCAGGCCTAGATCGCTTGTCCCTAAAAGTGGTCCTGATCAGGATAACAAACAAACGATAGTAATAGGATGGACCTCAGTGTGATGGCTCATGTGTTCATAGTATCTTAAGATAATTCATCAAACTCTTTAGCTCTTCCATGATGGCACTGAGGAGCTGCATATACATTTGGTTTTTATCCTAAAATTTCCATATAACATGTTGCCAAATGTAGTTAAGAATCTACATGTGACCCATGAATGTTTTAAATTTAATGAGGAGCTTCCTATTAACAGTTGCTTCCATGTTCTGTGATTGGAAAGCAAGAGAATGTATCATGTTTTATCATGTGGTGGTTCTGCAGAATTATGGAACACAAACAAACAAACAAATCCTTCATTCTTGAGCTGGCTTTTGAGAGGTAATATTTGGACGTGGCTCTCATAGTGCTATGGTGAGAATGAGTTAGGAAATTAAATATTGCTTGCCACCATTTAATGAGATTTTACAACATTTTAATAACATTTTATGGGCTGTTCTGTATTAGCATATTGATGCCTGCTCAAAGGCTTCAGTATGGGATAGGATGTATGGATGATAAATAAGTATAAACTTGGATGAATGAGCTATGAGGCAAAAGAGACATTTCTTTCTTTCTTTCTTTTTTTTTATGAAGTCAGCTTGTTTCTTTCCCAGGCACAAAACTGATAAATACATTACTGTGTCTTTGATTCTGCCTTTTGTTCTGTGTGATGGCTGCTGTTCAGAAAAAGTATCCATCCCTTCTTGCTTGTGCTTCCCACCCTGAAAAGCCACCAAGAGCCAAAGTTGGTCAAGTGAATGGGTAATGCAGAAGTCTGCATAACAATGTAAAGAGAATAGAAGTCCCCAGGATAGGTATAAAAGAGTGTTTTTGACTTTTTGGTTATGTTACAACTGGTGATAGATTCAAACCTCCTTCTTATGGGGCAGGGAAGGAGTTTTCTGGCTTCTGTTTCACACACAAACTTTACTGTTGCAGGGTGCAGTAGAGCCCATGCAGATTGATGTTGACCCCCAAGAAGATCAGCAAAATGCACCTGATATCAACTATGTGGTGGAGAACCCGACTCTGGTACGTGTTGGGGGCAGCAGTGACAAACCATAGCAAGATATGCAACAATAATAGCAGTATCTGAGTTGAATGAATGAGGCCCAAAGGCCTTGATGAGCAGGCACATTTTAACATGGAACCTAAATAAAGTGAATATTGGTGCTAGTTGGGCCTCCAGGAAAATGGCATTCCACGGTTGCGGGAGCACAGCTGAGAAAGCCCTCTTCCATATCCCAACATAGCATGTTGAGCTCACTGGTGAGACACGGAGGAGCCACCTTCCAGCAGAACTTAATCCTCAGGCAGATACGGATCGGGAGAGGTACTCCCACAAGTATCAAGGTCCTAAGCCTTTTAGGGCTTTAAATCACAAGCACCTTGAGTTTGGATCAGAATCATATTGGCAACAAGTGCATTTCTTTTAAAACTGGCATAATATGTTGTCTATATGATATTCCAGTCAGGAGTCAAGCAGCAGCGTTTTACACTAGCTACAGCTTCCGAGTTTTTTTTCAAGGGCAGCCGCACATAGAGCATATTGTAGTAGTCTAATCTAGAGGTTACCAATGCATGGACTAGTGTGGCTAGGTTTTCTCTGTCCAGAAAAGGCTGTAGCTGGCACACCAGTCCAAGCTGGTTCTGACACTCTAAGCCTTAGTGTTCACTTGAACCTTCAGTGGCAGGGATGGATGTAAGAGTACTTCCAAGCTATACACTTACTCCTTCAGGGAAAGTGCAGCCTCATCCAGTACAGGCTGTTAACCCAATTCCTGGATTCAAAAACCACCAATTCACAGACCTTCTGTCTTATCAAAATTCAGCTTCAGTTTATGAACCTTCATCTAGCCCAATACTGCATCTAGGCATTAGTCCAGCACCTGTACAACCCTAGCTGAGTCAGCTGACAAGGAAGAATAGAAGTGTCATCAACATACTGATGACACCTCATTCAAAACCTCCTTACAGTCTTCCCCAGTGGCTTTATGTAGATATTGAATGGTATGGGAAATAAGATGGAACTTTATAGCCATGGGACTGAACATGAATGTCACAGTGCTACTCTCTGGGACCAGACTTCCAGGTAGGAATGAAACCACTTCAAAACAGTGTCTCCTACTTCCATTTCATATATCCAGTCCAGTAGGATACCATGATAAATAGTATCAAAAGCTACTGAGCGATCCAGGAAGATCAACAGGGTAGCTCTCCCACGTCTTTCCATCAGAGTTGGTCATCAGTCAGAGCAACTAAGGCCATTTCTGTGCCATAGCCTAGTCTGAATGGGTCCAGATGATCTGTTTCCCACAAAAACACCTCAAGTTGCCCAGCTGCCATACACTTTGCCCCAAGAGGAAATATTTGCAATAGGGTGATGAACAGGTTGCTTACCTGTAACTGTGGTTCTTTGAGTGGTCATCTGTGCCCTCACACAATGGGAATTTTCATGCATGTGCCGTAGCTTTTCAGAAAGTTCCAGAGCTGAGCAGCTTGGCAGAAACCCCTCCACCATGCAGGACTGAGCATGCTCAGTCCTGCCAAACTAACAGTCTTCTCTCAGTTTAGAAGTCCAACGAAGCAAGGACCTGAAGAGAGGAGGCTGGGCGGGTGTGTGTGTGAGGGCACAGATTACCACTCGAAGAACCACAGTTACAGGTAAGCAACCTGTTCTTCTTCGTGGTCTCTGTGCCTCACACAATGGGAGACTGAGTAGCTTACCGATGGATGGCGGGTCAGGTCCTAGAAGATAGAAGACAGCACCGCACGATCGAAGCGAGTATCCCGCTGGAACCTGCAGTCAAGGCGGTAGTGGCAGATGAAGGTCGAAGGCCTGGACCACATAGCCAACAAAACAAAGCTCCTGTAGGTCAACTCCTTTGAGAAGGGCTGCTGAAGAGGCTATTGCCTTAGTGGAATGGGCATGAAGCAGAGCCAGGGGAGGTTGCCTGGCAAGTTCATAGGCAGAGTGAATTGTCTGGGCAACCCATTTAGAAAAATGTTGAGAGGATACCCTGTGACCCTTCCGGCACCCACTGTAGCAGACAAAAAGGTGGGGGGTCTGACGGAAGGTCGAGATCCGTTGCAGGTGAAAGGTGAGGGCACGGCATACATTGAGCGAATGCAGGGAGCGCTCGAGAGGCGAGGCAGGATCAGAGTAGAAAGTGGGTAGAATCAAATCTTGGTTCAGATGGAAGTCAGATACAACTTTGGAAAGGAAAGACAGGTCCGGACGCAGGACTACCTTGTCACGATGAAGCACCAGAAAAGGTTCATCAGAACGTGAAGCAGTCAGTTCTCCTGCCTGTCTGGCTGAAGTGACAGTGACCAAAAATGCCATTTTCATGGTAAAGAGACAGTCATCGGACGTCAGTTGAAAGGGATGGCGCATAAGCTGGGAAAAGACCAGTGACAGTGACCATGGAGGAAGCGGTGGGGAGACAGGTGGGTAGAGGAGTTGCAGACCTTTAAGGAATTTCTTGATTGTAGCGTTCTGGAAAAAGGCTGAGGAAGGAGAACCACATGGCTATAAGCCACAATTGCAGAGAGATAAACTTTTAAGGGAGGAGAAGGCGAGGCCCTGGTCCCGCAGTGTCAAGAGGAAGTGAAGCACCATTGATAGAGAGATCAAGGAAGAGTCCTCATTACGGGAGTCTGCAAATGCCACAAACTTCCTCCACTTGTATTCCTAGGATCTACAAGTAGAGTCCTTCCTCGCGGCCGTGAGGACAGCTTGGAGAGCGGGAGAGTCTAGAACGTTATCCTCCATGTGCGCAGGCGGAGGGGAGGGTGGTCTGGATGCAGCATGCAGCCGCCTGAGTGAGAAAGGAGATCCAGTGTGCTCTGAAGCCTCATGTTGAAGCCCCATGCGATAGTGAGAAAGGGACTGAACCAGTGCTGCCTCGGCCAATAGGGGGCCACAGGAACAGCGTCTGCTTTGTCTGCTGTGATCTTGGCCACCACTCGGGCCAAGAGAGGAAATGGTGGAAAGATGTAAAGGAATTCTTCACTCCAAGGGAATTGGAACATGTCCCTGAGAGAGCCGGGGCCCAGGCTGGCTCTTGAGCAATAACGGGGACATTTCATGTTCTTTTCGGTTGCAAAGAGATTGACAGTTGGAGTGCCCCACCAGGACACTATCCATAGGAAAGCAGCGTCAGAGAGGGAACACTCGTGGTGGCACATTGTGCCCCTGCTCAGCGTGTCTCCTCTCACAATCTCCCATCCCGCTAGGTGAACCACGATGGGATGTACTTGCAGTGGGATGCACCAATCCCAGGTGTGTAGAGCCAGGTGAAGGAAGGTGGAGGAGTGAGTTCCTCCTTGTTGGTTCACATAGCAGACAGCTGTCGTATTGTCTGACAGAATCTGGACAGTCTGTCTGAGGATTGCTTTGAGGATTGCCAACACATTGATATGGAGACGCAGCTCCAGGCTGCCCCAGTGGCTCTGGACTGCGAGACCGTGACAGTGAGCTCCCCAGCCGAAGAGGAACATGTCTATCATGATAGTCAGTGTTGGATGGGGCTCGACAAACGACATTCCTGACAAGAGATGACGTGGAGACAGCCACCAACAAAGGGAGTCCTGTACTGGATGGGGGACCCACAGAATCCGGCGTTGATCATGGAGTAGAGGATCGAAGCAGCGGAGAAACCAATGTTAGAGGGGGTGAGCCTGAAGGCAAGAGGCGTAGGTGACCGCTGTCGTGGCAGCCATGTAGCCGAGGAGCTGTTGGATCTTGCGGGCAGAAACGGATGGACTGTGCAGGACGGCAGCCTCCCACAGGGACTGAGCCTGCCTCACAGGTAGAAAGGCCCTGGCGCAAGTGGAATCCAGAGTGGCCCCGATGAAGTCCATGGTGCGAGAGGGTTCCAAGTGGGATTTCTTGGGATTCACCTTGAGTCTGAGAGCGGAAAGAAGGGAGAGGGTCATGTGGATGTCCTCGTACAGTTTCTGTTTGTAGGACGCCACCAATAACCAATCGTCCAGATAGGGGAACATCATAACGTGTTTCATGCGGAGGTAAGACACCATGGGGGCTAGGCAATTGGTAAAAACCCTGGGGGTGGTGGACAAACTGAACTTTGTATTGGTAGCAAACGCCATCAACTGCAAACCGGAGGTACCTCCTGCGCTGGGGGCGAATAGCGATGTGAAAATAGGCATCTTCTAGGTCGATGGATATGAACCAATCTCAACAACTCAGGAAAGATAGAATGGAGGACACGGTGACCATCTTGAATTTCCGGGGGAAATGAAGGAGTACACCCCCCTGAGGTCTAGGATGGGTCGGAGAGTGCTGTCCAATTTGGGCACTGTGAATTTGGCCAAGGGTGGCAGCTGCTCTATGGCCCTTTTGAGGAGGAGGGTCTTGACCTCTTCAAGAAGGCCAGACTGGCAGGGGTGGAGTAGAAGACACCGAGAGGGGGAGTATTTCAAAACTCAGTGGCGTAACCAAGATGGACGATAGTCAGAACCCAGGAGTCTGAAGTGATGTTGCACCAGGTGTTGAGCCAGTCCTGTGGTTCTGGATAGGTGGTTGGGCAGATGAAAGAGAGGCAGAAGTGGCAACCTGCAGGGGGAGTCAAAAACATGACTTAGCCGTCAAGGAGGATTTCTTAGAAGATGGTTGACATTGTCTAAAGGAATGACAAGAAGAAGCCAGCAAAGACAATTGGTGAGACGTGCGTCGAGAAGAGTGCGACCTATAAGGGTAGGAAAGGCGCCTCCATGAAGAGCGGGATGAAGATGGTCTTCTAGGTTGAGCCATTGGATGAAGGCCCATCTTCTTATCTGTCAGTTGAGCTTTCATAAGATGGTCCATAGCATCATCTGTAGTTGCATGAAAGAGTCCTTGGCTGTCAGAGGGCAGGTCCTCAGTCCTTTTTCTGCTATCCTCGGTCAACCCAGCAGACCGGAGCCAGACAAACTGGCGGAGGCTGATCGCGCCCACCATTACACGTGCTGCACCCTCAACCACGTGTCGGGACGACAGAATCTGTTGATTTGAGAGAGCCACACACTTGTTGAAATATTGAATGGCAGTAGCTCTGTGGTCATCTGGCAGGTGAGAAAGCAGGGGGAAAAGCCTATCCTAGATGTTACGTTGATAGGCCAAGCAAGCTTGAGTGTTAGAAATCCAGACGGTGAGAGATTGGTTGAAGCGATGCTGGCTGGGCCCAAGATCAAGACCTCCTGTAGGACAGGCAGAAATGGAGTTGGAGCTGTCGACGGGGTCGAGTATCAACATAGTGGAAAAATGGGACCTGTACCATAGGAGCAGGACCAGAAATGTTGAGGCCCAAGGCAGTGGCCATCCGGACTAAGATGTCTGAGAACTGCTTGACGTCCTCAGGAGCCGAATCAGGAGACGGGTCCCCAAACGCTAAAGGCGGGGAGTATGAGATTGTGATGTGGAATCTGTTGAATCACCATCAGAATCATAAGAACCAGAAGAAGGAGATGATGAGCGAGGGGATTGAGAACGACAATGTCGGGCGGGTCCCATCGCAGGAAGAACAGCAGGTGGAGCAGGAGCAGAGACTGATAGAGCAGTTGGAGCCAGTAGCGAAACCGGGATTTGCACCGGTATTGAGGTCAGGATGCGAATCGGTACCAAGGTCAATGCCAACAAAATAGGTAATACGGTCAGGATTGGTGCAACGACAGACTGCATCAACAACGAAACCAACAGAGATGTTGGCAGAGTAGATGCAGGGTGAGTATCTGAAGAAGGCTGTGACACCGTTGCTGTCACCCAAGGAGGAGGCAAAACGGCCCAGTGATGAGGCGATAGGACCCATAGTGAGACTGAGATGGCAAACGGCGGTGGTGGGTCAATCAAGACCAAGAACGGGATCTGGAGTGACAATACTGAGGGGAGTGTCGGTAATGAGATCCCGAAGGAGATTGTGATGGAAATCGTGAATGTCGAGGGCGGTAAGGAGACCAACAACGATCGTCAGGATGGTACCAGTCATGGTAAGGCGGCGAATGAGTGGTAGGAGCCGGGTTGCTCTCTTCAAAGGTGTTCGTGGCCATACCTGGTGATATAGGAGGCCGAGGAGAAAGACAAATCAACTCTCGCCAATGAAGGCTCGTAAGTGGTGCAGTAGTGGTAGTCCTGATGACATGGGGATCTACCCCTTTTACTGCATCCCGGAGAGCAGGCCACGATAAGTTGATGCTGGTCTTGGGAAGTAGCCTGAGGAGTGTCCGAAACAGGCAGACAGTCGAACTCGGGTTGACCAGAAAAGAGAACCGGGGCCAGTGGAGTTTGTAGACACCCGTCTCCGGGCTGGCCTGATGTCACAGGCGGAGAGGCCAGTGGTGAATATCAACAGTCCAAGTCGGATGCAAGATCTGCAGCAGCTGGAACCAACAGCACCGGGAGCTGGGCAGTGTTTGGCACCGGTGAAAGGACGGGAGCATCCTCCTCTTCGACGGTGGATGTTGCAGACTGCGTTGGGGGAGATGTCTGTAAGGGACCGAGAGAGGAGGGTTGATTAGCCAACGGACAGGTAGCGGGAGAAGGAGAGCAGAGCTGCTGCTGCTGCTGCTCCTCCTCCTCCTTCTCCTTATTGGAGGAAACAGAAGCATGGTGTGACAAGGCCCATTTACGCTCTGCCAAGGTAGGGACCTTGCGATCTTGCTGCGAGGTCGAGGTGGCATCTGCAGTGGCAGATGGGACAGTAGGCATCCCGGAGAGCTTTGGAATCCTTGGTAAAGAAGATATCGGTGGGAAGGTCGGCAAGGTTACGGTCGGTATCAGTACCAAGGCTGTTGATACCGAGGGACCAAACGTTACCGATAACTTCAGGGTCGAGGTAGAGGACGTCGTGGAGGGTGTTGATACCGAAACGATGGAAAGAGTGGTATTGGAAGACGCCTGCTTCTTAATGTGAAGGGCTTGCTCCCAACAGTAGGATTTCAACTGAGAAACTCTATTCTTCAGAGTCTGGGAGGTGAAATCTTTACAAATAGAACAGACCCAAACGTTATGGCCCTCGCCAAGGCAGAACAAACACTCGGGGTGGGTTTCCAAAAGAGAAACCGTGTGGCTGCAAGACACACACAATTTAAACAAAGACGACATAAGAAGGGGGGAAGAGTTCTTATAGGTTTTGTTGTAAAAAGACCAAAAACAAATGAAAGGACGAAGATAAAAAACCAAGAATGTAGAGAACTGCTCAGCGAGGAAGCCTTCTGAGCTGCTAACAGGTCGGTGGACAAAAAGAAACTGAGGGGAGACCATTAGCTCGGCGGGACTTGGCATGCTCAGTACCGGATGGGGGAGGGGTTCCTGCCAAGCTGCCCAGTTCTGAAACTTTCTGAAAAGCTACTGTGCATGCGTGAAGATTCCCATTGTGTGAGGCACAGAGACCACGAAGAAGAAAGTTCTCATATACCTTTCAGTCCAGGGAGGTCCTTTTCAGGAGAAGGCACACTTTAGTCACCTTCAGGGTCACAGGCACCTCTCCCTGATGTCGTGAGGCATTTACCATCCTCCAGAACCACCCAGTCAATCACCACTGCTAGATTTTATGAGCCCAGATGAGCAGAGGTCAAGCTGAACTGCTTCAAACATTTTGCTCACATCTTCAGACCTCAATAACTGAAGCTGATCTCATGGAAACTGGCCAGACAGTGCACTAGACACCTCCCTAGGCTCTGTAACAAGTGTGGCATCAAGTTCTGAGTGAATGCAAGCAACTTTGTCCCTGAAGTACCCAACTAGCCAGTATTCTAAGTCCCTGACCATTTCTTGTCTTGGAACTCTTCATAATACATGTGGAAGAGTAGTGCTATACCTGTTGTTGCATTCAGACTTCTTTCTCTTGAGGCTTGAACTTAACAGTTCTTTCTCCTTTGCTCAATTGGTCTTTAAAAAGGCAGCTCTACAGTTTCTCCTGTACAGAATGATTGGGGACTTCTTCCACCTCCTTATTGTGGCATCTTGACAAGCTGGTTGATTACCAGTGTTTTTAAACTTTAAGCAAAAGATCCTTTTGTTCTGAAATAGGTGTCCCCAAAATTTTGCTGTTCTAAACCATGGTTTTTGAGGATATTATGATTTTCCTTCTTGGAAATCCCTCTGTTTTCAAGGCCAAGACCAAGACTTAGTGGTAACAACATCTATTTGATACTTGCTAGCAGAGGAAACTGTTTGACCCTGAATGAAAATTTGTGCCAAACTAGTCTCAGTTGAGTTAATGCCAACCAATACATAATGGGGGGTAGGAAGAGTTGGTGCACAGATCCCTGCCCTGCAAAATAGACAAGACAACGAAAAGGAGACAAGTACAAAACAATGGTCGTAGTAATGAAGGCATAGAATCTCCTAACCTTTTAAGGCACAGGTTGCCAATTTCTGGCCCTCCAGATGCTGTCAAACTATAACTGCTGTTGCCTTTTGGTGGTGTAGGCAGTGTGGTGAGTGATGATGGTTGTTGCAGCCTCACTGCAATGTTTTTTTCTTACTATAGGAAGCAGAAACTGAAAAGCAGACAATCCCAGTAGGAACTGTATGATTGACTTACTTTCTTATTTATTTATTTATTTTGGGATTGTCAGACTTAAGGCCAGCCTGACAGTTGGAGTGTTACAATGTAAATTATCTTTTCTTACTGTTGGGGCATTCAGGACCTGGAGCAGTATGCAGCAAGTTACAGTGGACTGATGAGAATCGAGCGGCTGCAGTTCATTGCCGACCACTGCCCACAGCTGCGAGTGGAAGCTCTAAAGATGGCCCTCTCATTTGTCCAAAGAACATTCAATGTTGATGTTTATGAAGAAATTCACCGGAAGTTGACTGAAGCTACCAGGTACTAAGATGGCAGAGGTTCATACTAGCTGACTACAGGGTCTTCTTCTTGGGTACCTCGCAATCATTTCTTTTTTTGGCCTGCCTTAACAGATAGCAAGATGGTGCATGCACCCTGCCCAAAGAAAGAAAACTTTGTGATTATTTTCTATAGACATTTTTTGATGCACACTAAGCTGAGGTGTCTATAATTATAATTGTTCGTAAGGAGCCTGGAAACCATGCCCTATGATGATAGACTTAGAGAGCTGAGTATGTTTAGTCTGCAGAAGAGAAGGTTAAGAGGGGACATGATAGCCATGTTTAAATATTTGAAGGGCTGCCATGTAGAGGAGGGAGTGGACTTGTTTTCTGCTGCTCCAGAGACCAGGACAAGGAGCAATGGATTCAAACTGCAGGAAAGGAGATTCCACCTGAACCTCAGGAAGAACTTCCTGACAGTCAGGGCTCTCTGGCAGTGGAATATGCTGCCTTGGAGTGTAGTGGAGTCTCCTTCTTTGGAGGTTTTTAAGCAGAGGCTGGATGGCCATCTGTCAGGAGTGCTTCGAGGGTGTTCCTGCATGGCAGGGGGTTGGAGCTGATGTCCCCTGTGGTCTCTTCCAACTCTACATTTCTATGATTCTATGAGTGTGGGAGACCTCAGTCAAAATGACGTTTTAGCAGAAGTTGTGACATTGTAGTCACCTTCTGATCTTCCCAGTTCTCTGATTACTGTATATACTGGTATATAAGTCAACCTCATGTATAAGTTGAGGACAGGTTTGGGGACCAGGATGACAGATTTTGATATGGCCTGTAGATAAAGTAAGGGTAAAATTCTGGCTGCCACCACTGCCATTTTCTTGCCTAGGCATTGCAAAGGACTGCTGGAGAGAGTAGAGAGGATCAGTGCTTCTTTTAGGTTCTCCATGGATGGACAGAGCTCTCAAGGTAAGAGCTTAGCCCATCTCTGGAGAACCTAAAAGAATCCCCAACCCCCTTCACTCTCTCCACCCTGGTGGGGAAGCACTAAAGAGCTGCCATTGCCACGGAGAGAGCAGATTGGATGGAGCTCTTTTTTCAGCTTCTCTTGACTGCTTCCACTCTCCCTGCCCGAGCAGAGAAATGCTCAAGAGCGGCCATAGCAGTGGAGAGAGCAGAGGAGATTGGTGCTTTTTCAGCTTCTCCCAACCCTACCAGTCTTTCTGCCCCAGCAAAGAGGCCCCAAAGAGCTGCCATAGCTGTGGAGAGAGCAGAGAGGATTGGGGCTTTTTTCAGTTTCTCCTGACCCCCTCCACTCTGCCTCCCCCCCCCAATGGAGAAACCCCAAATTGCTACTGTGCCGGAGATGGGCTAAGGTGAGAGCTTATTCAGTCTGGGGAGAGCATAAACAAACACTGACCACCTCTGCTCTATCTCTCTTAGTAGGGAAGTGCCAAAGAGCCATCACTGCCACAATTTTTTCAAGCAGGCGTTACAAAAGGCCTGATGCAGTGCGTATAAGCTGACCCAGGTTTTTTGGGTTGATCTTTGGGCATAAGTTTTTTTTACTCATACACAAGTATTTATAGTGTTATCTTTTGGTCAGATATAGCCTACTGCTCTTTAGCTGAAGCTGGAAACAAAACAAGATGGCCCCAATCCTTAGCTGACATTCTGTACTGATTCTGCAGTATATTAATCGGTCACTGTGACAGCAGTCCCATATGTACTTAACAAAACTTTTGGGTTGTAGTAGTGGTGAGCAAGATGTTTCTAGACTGCAAGTCCTATCAGCTTTAGCTAGTATAGTTGATGGTGAAGGATCATGGAAGCTGCAGTCTAACATTATGTGGAAGGCCACATATTTTCTTGTCTCTGGGTTATAGATAGATGTGGATCTCTACTTTTATTTACTCAGAAAACTGTGTGTTTATTTTATGGCATTGATCACATTTTAAAAAGCTGCTAAATCAAGAGTTCTTCCAGACTCCAAGATCAACATGATTAGATGATGTAAAAAAGTACATCATCTTATCATGTTGATCTTGGAGTCTGGAAGAACTCTTGATTCAGCAGTTTTTTCATTCCTGTAGCTTACTGCTACTTATAGATCATTATTGCTATACAGTGGATTCTCAGTTGCCCCTGCTCCTTATTTATTCCCTGCTTTCTGCTTTCTTTTCAGAGAATTACAGAACACACCTGATGCTGTCCCAGATGGAGGGATAGAGCCACCTCCGCTAGATACAGCATGGGTTGAGGCTACCCGCAAAAAAGCACTTCTCAAGCTGGAAAAGCTAGATACAGATCTGAAGAACTATAAGGGGAATTCAATCAAAGAGAGCATCAGGTGATATACAAGGAGATAAGCTACTCCAAAAATGTCTGGATTTAGCAATAGTTAATATACATCTCAACAGCAGAATGACATATTTCATCCATGGGATGCCTTTTGGAATTGTTATGTGGGTTTGCACATGGTTACAATGAATCATTCACACAGTTTGTTGGAAGATAATGCAGTGCAATATACCTATCCGTGAAGCCAGCTTCAGCCATCAGTTCTTCTGAGTGACTTACTGAAGGCAAAAAAGGTTCTACCTCTTTGGGCCCACAGAACTATTCTAGAAACCACTTTGTGGATGTTAAATGTGTGTTTGAGCCACTTCTCTTTCACCCTGCCTCCCCTGCCCCCTCGATCTTGTACCCCCTATATATTCTGCTGTTTGAGAGAGTTGTGTATATTTATTCTACTTTGATCCCTTTTTTTAGAAGCTACATTCCTTTATTGCTGTGGCTGGCAAAATTTGACAGTATTTTGCAGTGAAGTAAATGTGTGGAAGGAGCAGGGGAGCTGCTTGGGAATGAAGGATGGTTTAGTTTGTAGAAGGAAGGTATAGGGGTAGACTTCATAAATAATTACACTCAGGAATAAAAAATGATCTAGTCTCCAAAAATGGTCTTTGGGTACTCATTATGCAACTTGTCAAAATCTATGAAAATGTCTCTATTCTCATTATCTGTGAGCCCTAAACAAGAACATCCTTTCCCCACAGCGTTTCATTCTGCAGATAGCATATAAAAGTTACTTTTTTTGGACTACAGCTCCTAGGGTTCCCTGCCTGACATGATTGTTATGCTTCTTTAGCAATTGAGGGAGTTATAGTTCCCAAAAGTAACTTATCCAAGCTCTGATCCGACAGGTAAAGTTTTTGGATTGGGATCAATCAATAGCTTGGTTTAGCTTCTGCAGTTCTTGGAATTTTCGCATCCTTGTTTATTCATTTTTGGATGGTCACGTCCTTTCTTTCTAGGAGAGGCCATGATGACTTGGGAGATCACTATCTTGACTGTGGGGATCTTAGCAATGCCCTCAAATGTTATTCACGAGCCCGTGATTACTGCACCAGCGCAAAGCATGTCATTAACATGTGCCTCAATGTTATCAAGGTAAAGAACAGTATCAGCCAATGTGGTGGGTGGAGGGAGAAACCAGTGGAATTCTTGTTCAGAGTGGGCTTTTATTCCAGCATATAACCAACAACATGAAACTCTTTGTTTTTCTCTCCTTGCCATTTGATGTATACCCCTGCTGACCCATTGACCAAATTCTTAAGAGTCCCATCCAGCTGGTAATTTCTGGCTATGACATGTGGGAAATGTTCTTGGTCGCAGAAGCCTAGAATGCCCTGTCAGTATCGTTACTCAGCTCCTGTTGCAGTCCTGAGGTGTCTCCTTGTTTCCTTGCAGGTCAGTGTTTACCTTCAGAACTGGTCCCACGTCCTGAGCTATGTCAGCAAAGCAGAATCAACGCCAGAAATTGCAGAGGTAGTACACTTTATACAACATGTCTATTGCTACAAAGCCAGGCCCACACATTTATTTTATTGTTATCTATTACAGTTGTTACCTTGCCTTTTCTCCTCAGAGTTCAGCATGATCTAGAAGGTTTCCTCTAATTTTAAATGCACACCAGTCCTGTGAGGTAGGTTAGGCTGAGAGATAGCAACTGGCCCAAGGTCAACCTGCAACACTCCTGGCTGAGGGGGGATTTCATTCTAGGTCTTGGCTACTGAAATTGCTACAGTACTTTGGCTGTCAAAATGGCCTCCAGTGCCTTAGAGTGCTAACGTGAAGCCATACCAAATCCACAGTTGGACAGTGTTTTGATTAGGGCCAACCAAAATGTCCCAGAATTGTGCAAGCTTTTGAATTTTTCTGATTGATACTTTACTCACCAGCAGTGGTGCATTGTGTCTGCAGTCTCCATCTTGGGACCAAATTTAGCTACAGAACTCATGGCCACATCTAACTCATGCTTAAAATCCATCAGTTTCTTCCCCCATCGTCTCTGTTATAGTACCTAACTTGATGACAAATTCTGGAGAACCAAAAATCATGGATGCTTTTTTTGGCTGTTTGGTTGGTCCTAATAATGGTATTGCATAAAGGTGGGTTTTGTTTTTATTTGCAGACTTCACAGCTACGTTTGTTCTGAAATTATACAGTGTCCTTGTCTGAAGCATCACTTAATCCAAGTGACTGTTAAAATGTGTTGCTCTACTCTTTTCTACCTCAGAGTAGAAACAAGAACAAAGAAATTTGTACTGGTTTTAGAGATAGGGATGGAGTTCAGAAGTACCCGTGGTTAATCAGCACAGACACCTCATTTCCTTATCATTCTGCTTGGTGATTGTTCTGCACATATTCCATGCTTGGAGCCTTGAGCGAAACCATCTGCCTTTTCTTATTAGCTGAGGGCCAAGAAGATTGCACAGCAGAAGTATCTCCTCAGTCAAGCTTAATGGAAGTAATTAGCTAAAAAGCTGCTGCTGGTCATATGTTGATTCTTTGCCTCCTCTCCCTCTAGCAAAGAGTAGAACGTGACAGCCAGACACAAGCAATCCTCACCAAATTGAAGTGTGCTGCAGGTAAGTGAGTGATTTGCTGATTCGTGGGCAGAGTGTTTGTCTCTGGTCCGAGTCAGATGTACAGAGGTTTTTTCGTTTTGTATTTTTCTTCTCCCAGTTTTTTTGTCACTGGATTGTGCAGGGGAAAGCCCAACTATGACCTCTGTATTTACATTCCCTGATCCCCAGAAGTGTGGATACTTCTGGAGCTCTGCTTATAGGATCCTGCGTGACCCTCAGCATTATGTCTTTGCCAGTGCATATCCTTAGAGTCCTGGATAAAAGACTAACTCAGTCTGTTTCTTAGGCTTGGCTGAACTAGCTGCCCGGAAGTACAAGCAGGCAGCAAAGTGCTTCTTGCTGGCCTCGTTTGATCACTGTGACTTCCCTGAGGTAAGGGTGAGGAAGAGATGTCAGCAAGAGGAGTAGTGGGGTTGGTGTGAGGTAGAAGGTCAGGTGTGATCCTGGTTGTGGCCTAAACCAAACTGGGACTTGATTTAGGGGACAGCTAGGTTTTTCTTGCTTGTTCTGAGTGTTCTGAGAACCAGCTGTTCCTAGAGTATATGACCCTGCAGAAGGGGGGGTAAGACTATCTCCCTCACTTTTGTCTACGTCTGGAATCAAAAAGTTTGTACTCCAGGTGCTTTTCTTCAGAGGTGATCAATCCTATCTTTTCCAGCTGCTCTCTCCTAGCAATGTGGCTGTATACGGTGGCCTGTGTGCGCTAGCCACTTTTGATCGTCAGGAACTGCAGCGCAATGTCATCTCCAGCAGGTGAGTGAGCACTAAATGACCCTAATGAAGTACAGTCAGCCCTCCACATTCACAAAGGCTAGGGACGCTGGACCCTTGCAGAGGTTGAAAAATTGCAAACATCAGAACGTGTGCATGTGTGTATCTGTGGGAAGGAGGGGTGAGGCATGGTGGGGAGGATGGGCACGCAGAGTCCAAACCAGGCCAGGATGGAGAAGGAAAGGGGATGGGTTGGCAGGGTGGCCCTATATTTTTTCTCTCTTGCTCATCTCCTTCCTTGGGTGTGAGAGGGCCTCAGGATTGGTTTGTGGTGCTGAGAAATAGGGCTGCAAACCATCCTTACCTGGCAAGGCACCTGCTGCTGGAGGAAGAGGACCAGAGGCAGATATTTAAAGGGCTGTATGGCCTAATAGGAGTTATGAAGAGGGAAGGTTCCTCCAGAAAAGGAGTGCCTGAGGTCGGGGGGGGCAGGGTTTGGAGAAACTTACAAATCATCAAATCTGTGAAAGTTAAACCCACAAATGTGGAGGGCTGATTGTAATTACTGTGTTAATGGAGCAGTCTTTTGCAAGTTATTCAGAAGCAAGTTTAATTGAACTCAGTGAGCCCCGCTACCAGATATGGAGACATAGGGTTGCATTCTTAACTTCCCTGTGGGGGATGTGAAATTTGTGCAGATATGTAGCAGGAAGGGAGGTATTAAGCAGCCCCTCTTTTTCCAGTGGTATTCTTCCATGGTTGATTTTCAGAAAACTAAACATCAGTAGAATTGTAGATCTGCCCACCCATAAGACTGGGTTCCATCCTGACACACCTTCCCACAACTGAGGGGCTCACATGCAACATTCATCAGAGTCTGTTATCTTCTTTTGTTTGACATACTTGAGTGCACTGTTCCACTTTTCTGAGATTCTCACAGTAGACAGCTGTAGAATTCTACAGTTCTGCAGTGTTTACAGGGGATGTAGGAAATGGGTTCCTTTGGGCTCTGACTCATGCTATGTTTGCAGTTCCTTCAAACTCTTCCTGGAGCTGGAACCACAGGTGCGTGACATCATATTCAAGTTCTACGAATCTAAATATGCCTCATGTCTCAAGATGCTGGATGAAATGAAGGTGGGTTCTGGGGATCTGAGCTCTCTGTATGTGTTGAGATTTTTTTTTTAAAACTTTTATTAATTACACATTTATATAGTACAGATAATACAGCCACAAAAAGTATAAATAAAACAGAACCAACAGCAATAACAAAACATTAGATTTCTCATCCCAAATATACCCCTTTCCATTCCCTTCGCCAAATTTGGGCCACCAAAGACCATTCTCTTTCAACTTTATCCTTGTCAATCTTGTCATCCATTAAAGCAGTTAACAAATCCATTTGAAACATCTCATATAGTTTGAATATCCATTGGTCTTGAGAAGGTATATCTTGACTCTTCCAATTAAAAACGTAAACAATTCTTGTGGCCGTCACCATATATAAGAGAATTCTATTATATTGCTTTTGATACTTTTGATTAGCAACCACAAACATGTTCAAGAGATATAACTCTGGGCTAAATTTCAGATCTATTTCCAATATATTTTTAATTACGTTATGAATTTGGCCCCAAAATTCCTTTGCTCTCCTACACTCCCACCAAATATGATACATTGTTCCTGGTTCCTTTCCACATTTCCAACATCTGTTGGAATAGTTACTATACATTTTAGCAATCCTTTGAGATGTAATATACCATCGGTATAACATTTTGTAGAAGTTCTCTCTCAAATTAGCACTCCTTGTAAATTTTATATTAAAATTCTATGCCTTTCTCCATTCTGCTAATTCAGTGGAATAACCTAAGTCTCTAGACCATTTAATCATATGATCCTTCATTTGATAAGTATGGGAGCATACAAGAAGAAAACCGATAACCAACAACTCTTTAACCTATTGGATAGATTAAAAGAAAAGGAAAAGGAATTCAGAGTTGATACTTCAAATAATGATCTAAGGCTTGAGATTAAAACATTGCAGAATCAGATCGCCACGAAGAATATTGATGAGGTCGAAAGAAAATTAAGATATTGCCGACTAAATCATATTGAGCACGCTAATAAAACGGGGAGATGGCTAGCCCATAAGCTGCAGAAAGAAAGGGAAAAAAGAAGAATTCTTAAGATACAGAAAGACCAGAAGGAGACAACTGTGCTTAGAGAGATAAAACAAGTTTTTCAGAAATATTATGCTCAGCTTTATGGAAGAGATAAGAGTCATGAAGCAGAACTTCGAAATGCTAAACTTTATTTAGATCAGCATAAGACTGTACAGATATCAGAGGATCAAAGAACCCTGTTGAACAAGGAAATTACAATTAACGAAGTGAAAGAGGCTATTCGTAAAATGAAAGTTTCTAAAGCTCCTGGCCCAGATGGCTATACTGCCCAATTTTACAAAACGTTTGAGGATGATATTGCACCTGTACTAACAAAAGTTTTTAATGAGATTAAAGTAAAAGGTATTCCTGAAACATGGGAAAAAGCAAATATTGTGCTGATTCCCAAGGAAGATAGAGACCTTACCTTACCGGAGAATTATAGACCTATCTCACTTCTTAACGTAGATTATAAGATCTTTACAATGGCACTTGCAGAGAGGTTTAAGAAAGTACTGAATGAGATAATACATCCAGACCAAAGCGGTTTCTTACCTAATCGACACATTAGACAAAACATCAGAATCTTGTTAAATGCAATAGAACATTATGATAAGAGAAAAGATAAACAACTAGCTGCGTTGTTTCTAGACGCTGAAAAAGCCTTTGATAACATCCGATGGCCTTTCATGGTGCTTACACTCCAGAAGATGGGTTGCGGAGACAACTTTATTTCGTGGATCCAGGCTATCTATAAGAAACAAACTGCAAAAATTATTGTGAATGGGGAATCGACTGAAGCCATCCATATTGAGAAAGGGACTAGACAAGGTTGCCCAATGTCACCTTTGTTGTTTATTGCTGTCCTTGAAACCTTAAATATAACCGTAAGAGACAATTCGATTATAAGAGGAATTAAAATAAAAGGACAGGAGTTTAAACTCCAAGCATTCGCGGATGATCTTGTCTTCTTTATTGAAGAGCCGATTTCAGGAATTAGTGAACTCATGAAGGATATACAAGCATTTGGTGAAGCCGCCGGTTTGAAAATCAATAAGACCAAAACCTATTTCTTGGTAAAGAATATGAATGATCGAGAGAAGGAAGAATTGGTACGCTTAACAGGATGTGAGATACAAAAGAAAATTAAATATTTAGGCATATGGATTACGGATAAAAACAAAGATTTATTTGAGAACAATTACAACAAAATTTGGAAAGAGATTACTTTGGATTTAAGAAGATGGACTAAATTGAAGTTATCATTTCTTGGCAGAATTGCTTCCATTAAAATGAATATATTACCTAAAATCAACTTTTTGTTTCAAAATCTACAGATTATGACTAGCGATAAAGTTTTCAAATCATGGAACAAAGAAATTTCTAATTATATTTGGGCAGGAAGAAAGCCAAAAGTAAGATGGAAATTGCTCTCTGAAAGACCTGAAAAAGGCGGCTTTGGGCTACCTGATATTAGATTATATTATTATGCAAACGCTATGGTCTGGCTCCGAGATTGGATACTGTTAGAAGATAATAGGCTATTAGCACTAGAAGGTGCTAATATGCGCTTCGGTTTTCATGCTTACCTTTGGTATAACAAAGATAAGATTGATCCGGATTTTAGTAACCATTTTGTGAGGAAGGCCTTAATTAGAGTTTGGAAAATAATAAAGAAAACTACCTATTTTAAAATTCCGTTGTGGGTATCGCCCCAAGAAGCCTTTTTTGGACACTGGGCTGAAAAACCTAAAGGTGAATGGCTTAGATATAAAGATTTATTGTCGATTAAAACCCCGGATGAGATTAGATTGAAGACGCGTGATGAGCTGCACAATGATGGCATCCCACTGAATTGGTTCCCATATCTTCAGATAAAAGAAAGATTTAAAATGGACTATAAACTGGAAGGGTTTGCGTCTCAAAAGACATATAATGAGATCGAAAAAATACTTTTTGTAAAAACCAAACAGAAAGCGTCTTTATTTTATACTTATTTAAATTCAAAAAAACTGGAGGATGAGGAGGTTAAAGAAGTGATGATTAAATGGGCCCAAAACCTACAACGTAATATTTCGTTAGATGAATGGGAGGCATCATGGAAAAACACCATGCAGTTTACTACCTTGCAAGAAATTAAAGAAAATTACTTTAAAATGATGTACAGGATTTATCTGACACCTGATAAAATTAATCGAATGTATCAGACAGGAAACAATAAGTGTTGGAAATGTACTGAAAATATTGGTAGTTTTTTCCATATGTGGTGGTCGTGCCCATATACAAAGAAATTCTGGACTAAAATACATCAAGCTATGGAAGAAATATACAAAATATCATTTCCTATGGATCCGGCTTTTTTCCTCTTAAATATGACAAATATTTTTAATGCAAAATTCCAAGCTAAAAACAAAAGGACTTTGTTATTTTTGGTTACAGCGGCAAGAATTGTTTTCGCAAGGTTATGGAAAATGCCGGACATTCCTGATTTACAGTTATGGTTTCAAAAATTATTTGATTATAAACAACTCGATCTACTCTCAGCTAGATTAAAGGGGAAACAAGAAAAGTTAATTGAACAGGACTGGAAACTAATTACAAAGTATGTGACTTCAAAAGGATGTACTATGTAAGATCTTTTTATCATTATTTTCTTTTTGTATTGAACCTCTATTTTACGAGTATATGGTTATATATTGTATTGTATTGGTTGTATTGGTTATAGGTGGGTGGTGAACATAAGATGCCATATATAATTGTACACAAAAAATGACACAAAGACGGAATTGAGCTTAAAAAAATGTTCATTTATTTATGTAAATTATTTTCAATATATCTTTATAGACCAGAAATACATGTTAATGCATCACAAAGAATTGGGGAGCTTTAGATAGTTGAGATTAGCTGTTTTAGGAACTCTTAAGGGAGGCAAGGAAGTTACGGTTTTGTACACTTAGGCTTAAAGGAAATAATACATTTCCTTTCTGTTTATTGTATGTTATCAAATATTTAGGATGTTCAATACCGATATGACAATGTATATAAGTGGTTTTTCTTTTCACGTGTATAATATGGATACTTGTGTTCGATTTTATAGTATTTGTTTTATGTTTTTAAAAAAATATAATAAAAAAAAAATAATCATATGATCCTTAATTATTATCTGTTCAGTTTCTAATTTTAACAGTATATGGTAGATTTTTCCAATAATATGATCTCCCCTGATTAAATATTTAATATCTAGTTCTTTATAATCTGACCCCTTTTCCTGGATTCCATCCCCCTCCCAATCCTTCTTAAATAATTCATACATTATTCTGTGGTGAAGCCAGTTACCCTGAAATCCCAGGTTTTTCAATTCGTATAGTGTCTTCAATTCCTCCTACCCACCTCGTTTACACAATATATCTTCATATGATAAACATTTTCTGCTACTAATATATGATTCTATAAAAAAAAGCTTCTTGCAAAGAAATCCATCTTGGTTTCTTTAAATAATTTTTTTTCTTATAGGTATTCCAAATGTACGCTAAACTTCTCCTAATTATATGTCTATTAAAATCTTTATCCTCTGAAGCTTTATGATACCATAAGTATCCGTGCCAACCAAACTTGTTGGATGCACCTTCCAATATTAATAATCTTGCATTTTCTACACTAATCCAATCCAAAACCCATTTCAAAGCACAGGATCTATAATATAATTTAAGGTTAGGCAACCCTAACCCCCCACCCTGTCCTTACTATTCATCAAGACTTTCTCCTTTATTCTCGGCTTATTCCCTGCCCATAAAAAACCTTTAATTTTCTTCATCCATTTTTTGAGAATTTTCTCATCCTTCAATATTGGTATACTCTAAAATATATATAATAATTTGGAGAGAACACTCATTTTTATAACTGCTATGCGCCCTAATAAAGAAAGTTTTAATTTAGACCATTTGATTAATTTATTTTCCATGTTCTTCCATATTGGGATATAATTATTATTCATCAAATTCATCAAATTATTATTCATCAAATTGGAGTTTTGTTTGTAATACAGATGCCTAGATATTTTGTTTTCTGCACAATCCTAATATTTGAAATTAGTTCCAATTTCTTTTGCGCCACTTTATCCATATTTTTAGTTAAAATCACAGATTTATTTCTATTCACTTCAAATCCTGCGACCTCTCCAAACTCCTCCATGATCTGCAATAATTTAGATATACTTGTAATTGGATCGTTTAATACTATAAGTAAATCGTCAGCATAAGCCTTTAATTTATACACCTCCTCTTGAATTTGACATCCCTTTACCTCAGGATCCTCTCTTATTTTCCTATTTAATAATTCTAACGTTAGTATAAATAAAAGTGGGGATATCGGACATCCTCGTCTCGTACCCTTCTCTACTGCAAATTTGTTTAATTTTATCCCATTAATTATAATAGATGCACTTTGGTCCTTATATATAGAATTTATCCAATTAGTAAACTTATTGCCTAAGTTTATTTTTTCTAAAACTTCTTTCATGAAACTCCAATTAAGATTATCAAATGCCTTCTCAGCATCTATAAATAAGAGCACCAGTTCTTTCGGAACACGTTCATGATACTCAATAATATTCACCAACATCCTTAAATTTTCAGTTATCTGTCTCTTGGGTAAAAAACCAGTCTGATCCTGATGTATCCATTCATTTAATATTTTTTTTAACCTATTTGCCAGAATTATGGTAAATATTTTATAATCTGAATTTAAATGAGAAATAGGTCTATAATTATTCATATCAAGTTTATCTTTCCCTTCTTTAGGTATTAATATTATATTAGCTTCCTTCCATGAGGGCGGAATATCTGTTTTTCCTTCCTGATTAACCAGTTCTAAGAAAGGGACCATCAATTCCTCTTCAAAGATCTTATAAAAAGTAGCTGTGAACCCATCCGTACCAGGAGCTTTCCCTAATTTTAATTTCTTAATTGCAAAATTTACCTCTTGAGGTGATATTTTTTGATTTAGCACATTCCTCATATCTTCCGAGATCTGAGAGATATTCTGTTTATCTAGATATTTTTTAATTTTTTCAGTTTCCCAGAGGTCTGATTTATCCTTTAAATATAATTTTGCAAATTTTTTTTGAAAATTAGAGATAATTTCATCCTGCTCTGATATTAATCGATCCTCGACTTTAATCTGAGTTATATATCCTTTTTCTTTTTTCTTACGCAGTTTATACGCCAGCCATTTAGAAGTTTTATTTCCAAATTCAAATTCCTTCAGCAGAATTTATAATGCTGGAGGGTCAGAGCCTTTTCTTGCTAGGCAAATTTACTCTTCAAAACAAACATCAAACACAGGGCAAAGCAAGAAAGGCACTGAGTGGCAGACTGGAACTGGGTGATTTAGCTGTGTTATGCCTGACATTTGTCAGTTGCATTCATTCTGAATGGCCCAATTTAAAGAGTTAGTTTTAGCCCTTCAAGTTCTAAATTACTTGGGACCAGACTATCTAAAAGACAGCCTTCTTCTGTAGGTACCTGCCTGAACTTTAAGATCTTTCTTAAAGGTGCCCCTGCCAAGTGAAGTAAAGTGGCTGGCTGTTAGGAACAGAGCCTTTTCAGTAGTGGCACCCCAGTTGTGGAACAGAACTTCTCAGACAGGCTTCCTTGGTGTCACCACTTCAGCACCGAGGAAGATCTTTCTGCTCATTCAGGCCTTTTCATTGATTCATTAGGTCTAGGCCTCTCAGTTTTAACACCTCTGCATTTTGTTTTTTTATGTTCTATGCTGCTTTTGTATTCTATTGTGAATCTTAATTATTTGTTATGAACACTTGGAGGCTTTATTATGAAGTGGCATCTGAACCTTTATAAATGTACTTCAGAGGGATGGGAAGGAATGGGAAATTGCAGATCGCTTTGGGGCCTTGTGCCCTTTGTGTGGACTCGACATCACCAAAGCCTGTAGACCACATGTAAAACAAGCAAACAAACCCAAATGACTGAAAAATCTCCCAAGCTACTTCAAAAAGGTGACAGGGGAGATGAGTTCTTTTCCCAATAGCTCAACCATTTTGGAGGCAAAAAAGCAAAATCAGAAGAAATATGACATGGGTTCTGGTTGCTCTGAATGTACTGTTTTGGCCTACCAGGAGACACAGAAATAAAAAGTGTTCCCCCTGCCCTGGTAGCTGTCCACCTTGGACTATAAGAGTGGGCCTGGAATAAGCATTGGGCTCAAGGCTTTTTTCCTCCCATTGGGAAGATTAGATTGCTTCCTGCTCAGAAATGGTCAAATGAGAGAGAGAGTAGAAACCTGCTATCTTGATTATGTTATCCTAGGTTAGTGGCAGATTAAGTATACATGCTCTTTGCCTCCTGTGGGAGCAGGCTTCTTATGGGAGAATGGAATATTGGTTAGCAAGTACAGAGGAAATGTGCTTGACTAAAGAAAATGAAGCAATGCCTTGGTAGTCTTTACAGGCTAGGATGAAGGCTTATTTTTTCCTAGTATTTCTATTTTGTTAAATCCATGTATAGTTGTCTTTTGTAGCATCACAGATACAGGTTGCAACCTGGAGGCTGCCTCTGTTAATTCTTTACTTGATATCTTTATTCTGCACAGGATAATCTGCTGCTGGATATGTACCTGGCACCTCATGTGAGAACGCTTTACACTCAGATCCGAAATCGGGCCCTCATACAGGTAATAGCCATGCAGGATTCCAAATGCTTGCTTGTTTGAATTGTAGTGAGATTATCTGATTTCATCCCTCACTGAATGCAGCACAGAAAGTCATTGATGGACACCTTCCTCTTTTTCTATACTTCTCTCTCATTTCTAGTATTTCAGCCCCTATGTGTCAGCAGACATGCGCAAGATGGCCACTGCATTCAACACTACTGTGGCAGCTCTGGAGGATGAGCTCACTCAGCTAATCCTAGAGGGACTAATTAATGCCAGGATAGACTCTCACAGTAAGGTAAGGACCAATCACACCCAGCTGATGTCTGCTCTGATGACAGTTCTATTAGAGTAAAAGAACTGAGTACTTCGCAAATTCCTTTAGTAGCTGTGTATAAATACAAATACCATAACAAGACACTAGGGCCTGCACTGTTTGTTCAGAATTCCTGATTTAATATCTTAATTGAAAGTCTAATTGCCCACACAAAACTTTTCACTATTTTGGTAAGAATTAGAATGACAGAAGAGTCTGGTTTGCCACTGAAGAGCATGTAATTGGAATTTGAGGCATTTGTGCAAGAGACACAAGCTACACCTCTCTGCCACCAGCGGCCCCATCCAGTTCACCACTGAACTTCTGACCAGTCAGCAAGCACTGGTACCACTGTTTGATTGCTCTTCACAGACAATGGAAACATGAGGTGTTTTGATTAAGGGCTCGTGGCACCCTCAGAAGATATTCTGCTTACTGTTACATTTTCTGTTCTGCATGGATTTTATGTTAACAAAAAAAGGTGAAGGAATTGGTGGGAAAACGTGGAAAGCTAATGTGTAGAGGTTGACAATTGTGGCACCCCTTGTAAACTTCTGTGCATGAAGTAGGGCAGTGGTGAGATAAAAGCCTTACCTAGAAGCACTTCCAGTGCTCTCCAGTTTTTTTGAAAAATTGGAATCACAAGGGGAAGCTGTGTTCCACAAAGACCAAAGCCCTGTCACTACTGCTTTTTACCAGCAGTTGTGTGGGGGTTGTCCTAAAAGATTCTCTAAACTCTCTTAAAACTCTGAGTCTCTAGCAACTTTTTCCATTGTTTTCTAGATTTTATATGCACGGGATGTTGACCAGCGCAGTACCACCTTTGAGAAGTCCTTGCTGATGGGGAAAGAGTTCCAACGTCGCGCCAAAGCCATGATCTTACGAGCGGCTGTATTGCGCAATCAGATTCATGTGAAGGTCAGCAAATAGGGTCTGAATTAGAAACATTTGCCTACAACAGACTAGGGCAGTGATAAACAGTGGATACAAAGGGAAGATGGCCTGGTGGGTGAATATAACCGAGAGTCTTGTGGATGAGCTGGTAGATGCCACAAAAACAAGGCACGTCCCTCTGTGAACTAAAGTTTTTTTACCAGAGTTTAAATATTTCAAGGCAACAAATTGGTGGGGTAAATATTTCATTTTGCTGAAGTAGTACCTATGTGCTTCTGTACAAAAATGGTCACTCTTGAAACAGATTCAAGGGTAAGAGGAGCACAGCCCAAGTGCAGAGCCTTGTTGGAAGGTTCACTAGGGCAGTACTTTTTGCTGCAGAAAGAGGCATTTGTGTCTTGCTGCTCTTTCTCTTCCTCACAGCCTCAGATCTGTTCTGTTTTAGAGCGCTCTGCTGAACTGTTCTGTAACAGATCAAGCAGAGTGAGATGCTTTGGCTGATAATCTGCTGCTATCCTTTCTTGAGGAGAAAATGAACACTTTGTTCCTTACCAGTGCCTACCGCTCATTGCTGAAGCAGGTGCTTGCTCCTCTGTCCCTGATCATTCCAGTGGGGTTGGGTGAATGTAGTCATTGCTTAGGCATCCTTTTTGGGGTTTCCCTCTCCTTTGCTGCAGCTGCAGCAATTCATGGTCTCTTTCTAGCTCGTTGTTTACTTGGCGAATGGTCTTTCTTGTCTTGTTGCAGTCTCCTCCAAGAGAAGGAAGTCAAGGTGAACTTACTCCAGCAAACAGCCAGTCGCGGATGAGCACCAACATGTGAAGCTCTTTGAATCATCAAAGACTCTTCCCCCACACCCCAACACCCAGGGTCATGTGTGTACCCCGTATCTGCGCCACCAACTCTCCTTTGGTGCCTTTTCAGACTCTCTAGGTGTGGGAGGGGCAGGACTGTTGGGCATGCCTTTAGAGTCTGAGAACTCCTCTTAGAACAGAAACTTCCATTAGATGCGGCATTTTCAAGAACATGCAAGCATGTCAGTGCTGGATGCGTCTTGTCTTTCCCCCAGGATATTTCCCAGACAGCTACTTCTCTTGGCTTCCTTCAGCTACCAACAGAGCTTTCTGGTTTCCATTCAGTAAATAATATTTGAAGCATGAATCTGGAGGGACAGGTGTGTGCCTGTAGAATTTCTTATTCAGATAGACGAATTGTCTCAGACCCTGCAAATCCCACTCAAGGTACACCAACAGGCAACCTGGCAGAACTTCTGTTCATTTACTGCAAGGTTTGTGTTTGTATTTACCCTGGGGCAGGTCTACTTCAGTCTGTTCTTCCCATTTTCAGAATCTGTGTTCTGCCTTGTTCTCACATCCTTGGCCAAGTTTTGACTCGTTTTGAGATTTACTGCTGTGCTTTCTAGCCTGTTTGGATACCAACAGAGGGGGTGAAATGGCAGGGAAGGGCCTTCACTTGCACCTGGGAAGAACTTTGCCTGGCTCTCTAACTCCTGGAACCACTTCTTATTTATCCTTTGCAAAAACAAGGGTAGGGGGAGTGGTAGTAGTGGTCCCAGGCCAGACTCAGATTGTGTTTTGTTAACAGGCATAGCTTAAATATTAAATATGGTTCCATTTAGGATTCATCCATTGGGGTTCATCCCAAGGACAAAGTTACACATTTGAACCTAGCCCTTGAAAGTTCAATAGATTTTCTTCAGACACTGTTAATGTTATTTAGTTTAAAACAAAGTTCTCTCCTATGCATTAAAAAGCATAATTGTAAAGACAACTGCAAGTCTGCGCACTTATTCTTTCCCTCCTCATGCACATACACCCCAAACATAGAAGCAAATCAACACTCTAGCACAGGTGTGTGAGGAGATGACAAATGTATGAAGTGTGCTGTTTTCAGTTCCTGTGAACTTTGGAAATGCTCAAGCTGCAGCTTTTGCAAATGGTACATATTTTCTTAATTGATGCTGGAGTTGCAAGTCCTCTTGGGCACCCTTTGACAGGGAGTTTGCAAGGTAAGCAGTTCTCATAGAAAAAGTGCAATTTTTCCACATTTTTGTTTATGTTGCTTGTTTTTTTTAAATGAAAGCTTAGATTGTTAAAATCTGTACTGTGTAATAGACTTCAGTCAGTTTAGAATAAGCTGACTGAAATGTGGAGAAATAGATTGCTGTTTACTGAAACTCTAGGCTGAGAGGATAAGAGTAGAAAGAGAAAAGCCCTGCTGATTTTTTGCAAGGCTAAGTTACTCTGCGTGAGGTTCTGTGTCTCTCATCATGACTGAAGTAAGGTGTGGGAACTGCTCCACTGAGAACTTTTGCGTTCTGCTCTTTCTTACGTAGGTTGCAAACAGAAATACTCTGGACAGGCTAGGTGTCCATGGCCTGTGATAAGTCTATGTGGCTTTTCTGTATCATTCTCCAGATGGACTAGTCCTGTGATGAAATTGTGTAGAACAAAGTAATGTGAGATTAAAGGGGAGATTTGCCACAACTGTGATACATGTTTGCTGTTTAGCCATGCAGGGAACTATTGATGAAGAGTATTGATGAAGAATTAGACATGGCTGGGGAGAGCTCTTAACTTCCAGGAATGGTGAGGGTGAGAGAGTTCAGGTGCTGTCCGTTATTTCTGTAGGATGCCTTGATGTCACTGATGAGCACTGGGTTTTTACACTTGTTGCTTCCTTTAGCTTTTAGAAGAAAAATCCAGTATCTTGTTTGTATTTGCACTCTTACTTCCTTTCTAACATAAATCAAGCGTGTCCTTACCCACTATGTTGAGATACAACTGGAAGAAGAGATTGGGTGTGAGAAAGTATATGTTGCTCTTATATAACACATCCTACTTCTAGCAAGACATTATTGGACTCTTAAGGATCTCTCAGGAAGCTGGTCAGGTCCTACGGTGCATTCAGGGGATGACTGTCATTTGGTTTGTTTTTTGCTTTCTCTATGTCAAGAATGTTCAGTGGAATTCTGTTAGCTTTGTGGAATGTATACTTGTGGTATGTCTTTTTGTTCTCTTATTTTAACTAGTAGAAATCTCATCCTTAACAGAGTGTAGCTGGCTACTTCTGATATATGTCTGTAGACAATAATTTCCAGCCTTTGAAATTTAGAGCTTTTAAAAGGCGCAGTCGAACAACATATTTTGCACTGAGGCTCACACTGGAATTGTATTTCAAAGTGGAAGAGTGCTGCTAATCTGCATTTTTTTGAGTTGGGTTAGCACACTGTTTGTGAGCATACCAAATATCAGTTACTCTTGCTAGTCAGCTTGTATTTGCCCCTAGCATTCATATTAGAGATGTTGCTCTCTCAGTGGATAAAGTATGCTTGGAAAAAATCTTGAGCCATTAGCAGATATGGGCTTGGACAACTTTCTTGTCTTGAACACTTAAGCGCTTATTGCTGTCCCATGATCAAGTATGTGGAGTAGTGATTATTAAAAATCTAGCATCTTAAGTGGAAGCCAGAGCTCTTAAGCCACAAGTGTGCCACAGGCTGTGTGTGACCTGTTTATGTACCAAAATGTGGTGGTGTGCAGCCCCACCAAAAGGCAAGTAGGTTTTTTTCTCTTTGCTGTTTTTCTCTTCTCCGCTCCAGATAATGAGCTATATATTAGATGTGAAGTAAAAAATGGATATAAGAAAATTTATATGAGTTATGATTTCCATGGCTGCTCTTGAGGTGATTTTGTGTTATAGTTCCAGTCACAGGAGAGAAAAGTTCTTGAACACCCAGCTCAGATCTGCATTTCAAGTTTTTCGTTTGCTGATAGTTCTCTGCTACTCTCTTTCAGTCCGATGATACTAAAAGGTGGGATGGGGAATGTGTGGCCTTCCATAGGTTGTTGGGCTATAATATCCATCAGCTTCTGTCAGCCCTGAGAGGAATCAACTTCTAGGGCAGAAGTAGGCAGCTTTTAACACTCCAGGTATTTTGCATTAAAAGTCCCACAGTTCATTGCCATCTGGAAGGTGAAAGGTTCCCCACTCTGGCCTGAAGAAAGAATTATTGATACATATGGAAGAGGCTGTGGTAAAAATACTAGACCTTCCTCCCCTTCAAAAAAGCCCCCAATCACACTGCTGACTGAATTATTTCTAAGGCCTGTATAACAACTTGTAATATGAAAGGCATAAATAAACTTTCAGCATAAGGCAACCTGAAAATTCTCAGCTATAGAATGATACTGGAAAGAACAAAAACACATTGAGACTACTTTGATGTTGGGTTCACAGCACTAATGCACAGATGGTGGGTTTGTATTTTGCTACACAGTCATTTTCCGAATGAGTGATGGGAACATGTAGCCGCAACTCTCACCCATCGGCTGAGGAGGAAGGTGCATACATTCCCCATGTTTGTTCTAAGTTATCAAGAAATTATCATTTGTCCTGATAGCAATTGGATCATATTTGGATCTTATTTCCAGGAATGGGTCCTACTGAGCTTAATGGGATTCCCATGGAAATGTGTATGAGGTTGTAGTTACTTGTCTCCAATTGCTTCACTCTGAGTTTCATGTTAAATCAACCTAGCAGTTCATTAGGGGACTCTAACAAGCATGGGATGGATCTACAATTGTTACCAGAATATAAAGGTACCAAACATCTGAATAAAGCATAAATTACTTTGCTGTCATTTGAAAAGCATCTGGAAGCATTAATGCCAAAAGATAAAAGGGTGTCTTTAAACCACCTGCTTCTTGAATGCCATATTGAAGATACTGTGGAAGGAAGCATGACCTTCACTTGCCTGCTCATTTTCTCTGGTCTGGACAAACAGCAAATGAGTAGATGTGCAGCTTGAGAAATTCCCTCAGAAGAAATACAAAAAGGACATTTGTACATGTAAAATTATTTTTTAGATTGACTAGCTCTTTCAGCTTGCATTGAGTTTTTTTATTTAATATATAATAGGTTAAATTATATGTTAAATAAGTTTGTTTTTTAATTAAGGTTAATTAAAAAGCTGAGCTTTTAAGAAAACAATAGTTTGTACTCCTAAGAAATTATATAGTGGGGGTAGGAATCACTTCGCGCTTCATATGTTTTGAATTTCCCCTTTAAGAAGTCCCAGCCGGCATGGCCAAATACCTGGAGGGAAAATTTTTCCTTGACCCTCCTGTCAATATTGAGAGTGGTATTGAAAGCAAGAGCAGCAGTGGCAAAGATTAATGGTAAGAGAAGCACTGATGAAATCTTGAATTGTTTCACTCATCCTTTGCTTCTTATTGTCCATTCTTATGACAAATACCTGGCTGTAGGTCTTTGGTTATCCAGGGCACTAGAGTCTTTTTAAGAGGCTTTACTGTGCCACTTTCGGTGCTAATTACCCTAGGCATGGAAGTAACATTATCTTGGCCATAAATCTGAGCCATGGGTAGAAGGGTGAATTAGGTCATACCTGGCCAGCAAGCAAGTACTAGTTCATCACTAGTTTTGAGTTTTAGTAGATTAATTAAGTTCGGTTTTGGTAGTTCATCACCTTAGATTTAACCACTGGTTGCCTCTGGCTTCAGCTAGTACTGCTATTTTATGTAGTTGACTCGCTGCTTTTCAAATTTGCATTAGGCAGTGATCCTCCAATATAATAGAATGTTAACCTACTTGCAAACACGCACTTGCTCAGTTAAGCAACTTAGCCCTCTCCTTGAAGTTGGCACTGCAGGACTGGTGGCAAGAACAGAATACCAGTAAGTTTCTAAAGTCAAACTTTATTTTACAGTCCATAGAACCAATGTGGTGAAGCATCCAATTGTACAGTAAGTTTCTAGAGTTGAAAGTACTTGTTTAAATCAAAGGAAGGGTGCTGTCATTACTCTCTTACAGATGGGGTGCAGAGTCTATGCTGATCATTATCTACTTGGATATGGAAAAGTTCCATTTGTGTGCAAACCCTTGTATAACATTCTTCCCCCCAGTGAAACATAAGTGTGACTCTGTGCACCCTATCCTCTGTTCTTATCTTGTCTCAATGCTGTGTGATGATGGTCTACACGCTTTTTTTGGCCAGCTGCTTTTTCTAAAGGAACAAGCTGCTGATGAGAGAATTCTCCAGTTGGAACAAGATGAACATATGGCATAATATGACCTAACTGTTACTGTTTTATAAACTTCAATTTACCTTCCTTTACAAAGTTGTTATTTAGACAAGGCTGTGCCAATGAGCTCTTCCATTATTTGTACTGCTTTCAGGAACTTCAGCATTTTCTTTCAATGGCTGATTTGGGACTGAGTTGGCAGGTATCTGTGATAACTGCCTGACTTTAACTTAGCAATTAATTTACTAAGTTTGTATCCAACTGTTCCACTAAATGGAGCTAAAGGCAGTTAATGGCATAAAACATGAGTTGAAAACACTAAATAACAATGAAAACAAAGTAGGTAAAGCATCAGTAAAAGTAACACAAAACAAATCATGAAAGCTGGTGTTTCCCAGTCTGGGATACACATACCTCCAAGGATACACACCAGGACATGTAAGGGTGTGTGAACAAATGAATAACAGCAGGAAAAGGCTCCAGTTCTGTCCCTCATGGGGGCAGAAGGGCACACGTGCAAGAAGGAACTGCTTTCTTCTTCAGAGTTGAGTCCAGCCCACTTTGGGGGTGGAACTTGGGCAGGGCAGTTCCTCCCTGTCGGGCTGGAGGGGGCTTGAGGGTGCTGGTCACTTCGTCTGAGGGAAACCACAGTAGGAGAGGGGGTGGGAGTTCTGAGGGGGCAAGTGTGACTAGCACCCAGATCTAAGCCATGGGCTGCCAAGGGGAGAACAGTACAGGCTAGTTGGCTTCTTGCAACAGGTTCCCAGGGTTTCAAGGCAGGCCATTCTACCTCCCAAGGACCCAGCCATTGGTCTCTTCCTTGGTTCTGGAGGGGGGAAAGTCTGAACAACCTCAGTGAGGTTTGGGGCCAAGATGATGTTGGTAAGCGTGTGTGAAAACAAGTGGAGAGAAAAGCACAAGGGAATGAGTGGTGGTCACAATGATGATAGTTGTCTCTAAAGGGACAAGGTCACCAGAGGAGGGAGACAAGGCCAAGGGTTTGATCTGTGTATGATTTGTGTCATCTTCAAAGATCTTTGTTTTCTTTAGATGTAGCATGGATACACCCTTTCCTCCCTGTCCAGTTGACAGAGAGAGAAAATCGAGGAGAGGGGCTTGTACTGAAAATGTTGATGCATTTTTCATCCTTTGCTGTCCTCAGTCAGTGTCATCCAGGGTGGGAAATGGGGGGGCAGTTCAGGCTAGGGAGATGCAGAAGGATCAGTAAATGGGAGCTGTTGTGCCCGTTTTTCACAAAAGGAGTGCATCAAGAAAATGAAGAGCTGAACTATTAGCAGCAGGCACCTCTGTCAGTCTTGTGAGCAGTGTTCATTGAGCGAGTTCTTCTTTGTCTTCTCTACATCTCTTTGTTATTGCTTTAAGTTTTAAATCAATTTTCCAATCGTATGTTACCAGATACTGATCAATGTTTGAAAACTGACACAGTAAAAAAACACACACAAAAAAGTGAAACATAATGTAGACCGTGACCAATCACTAAGGATTCCTCAGGACACATCTTACATTTTAGTGCAAAACAGTAATAATGTAATGTAGCTTTTTCAGATGTAATCTGTGATGTACCGTATGCCCTCTGTTTATTTGGGGGTTCCATTTCAGCAATCCCAACACAAAACAAATGCAAAGTGTCATGTCCCATTATAGTCAGTGAATGCAATGTACACATGCGTGCTTTCTCTGTTGACTGTACTGGGATGTAACACTTCGTGGGGTTTCAGATTTGTGTGTGTGTAGGTTGTGATGAGAGAGGGCTCACTACATTTTCTTGAATTCACTGTATCTTTTGGATTTTGAATGTAAATATATGTGCACTGTCTGTTTACCTTATTATTCCATTGCTTTTTAATAAATAGCCTATTAGTGGGCTATTTATTTACAGTTGCAACATATATGTATATTTGAAATAACAGCAACTATATTAATTATAAATGGTTTTGCTAATGTGAGGGATACACTTTATGAAAATGGACTGCCAAGGGGTATGCAAGTAAAAAAAAAAAAAAAAGGGGAACTGTTGTTCCATGCTATGCTGTATCATCAGAATGATTAACAGGCATTGGTAGACTTATTAACTGTTGGCTAATCACTTTATGATGGCAGATCAAAGTTCTGATGCTATAACCAAACCACAGTCTAGATAATTAAAATTAAACCATCTAGTGTGAAGGGATATGATGCAAAAATGTTGCTGGGGTTAGGTGGGCTGTCTGGTGCTGAATTGGAGAGGGCACTTTCAAGCCCCATGTGTTCTGCCTTCCATTCCATGATAGAAGATGGGCTATTTATTTGTGTTTTTTAAAAAATTTCTGAGCTACTTGCCTCTTGTTGAGTTTTGCTTCAGGCAGGCACTAGGTCTAGGATGAACAGGTACAACCACCTTGCATTAACCCCTGGGTTGGTTACAGCTGGTGTTGTGTTCTGCCTCACTCTCTGCGGGATGAATAAGGGCATGGGACCACAACAGTCAGGCTATGGTGATATACATTCTGCTTCCCAGAGCTTCTGCACCTCCCCTCTAGGTGTAGCATGTAGATAAGCCCCAAGTCATCATTGTCCTTATATGCCACACCATGTCAGCTAACATGATGGCACCACTAGTTCTCAGCTCTATATATTTCGTCCTTGTTTCCTTCATTTCTTGCACTGGGGGCACACTCTATTTTAGATGCTTCTGCAAATCAGAAGGCGACGCATGGACCCAAGATTGTGCTTAGAGACTACAAAGGGAACATAAGAGTCCTTCTATTCACTGTTTGGACTGCAACACCCATCTGCCCTACTCAGCAATAAGGGCTTGTAGGTGTTGGCAGTCCAACAATTTCTGGAAGGCCAAACATTCCCCATCCCTGGATTAGGTTCTAGCCAGGTTCTCCATTAGGAAATATTATTCTGCAATAAGTAATCCAGACCACAGATTTCTAAGACCTTCTGATTAATATGTGTTGTGATGTAATGATGTTCCGAACCAATGACTACTGTCACTTCAAAGTAAAACAACACCTACTTATTGATCAACATATTGCATTCTTCATATGCACTATCTGCACTGTAGCATTTATTAACATATTCTACAGCTACACTTTGCCCAAGCTGCCAAGATTCTTAAGGAGCATGAGCAAATGCTGCAATAGGTAAGATGACAGATAGAACTATAATCCCCTAAAGCCAAAAATCAAATCTCAGAATGGATGCAGACGCAGATTGGTCTGATGTTTATCACAGGTGGCTTACCTTGTTGTCCCCGTGCCATAGCAATTGCCCCACTCACCTCTTCGTTAAAACATCACTCATTACTGTGGTGAAAGCACACATTATCATTTATGTAAAATATGGCTGAAGATTTGACAGCAAAGTGTTAATTTGGAGAACTGATCAACATTCACCTCTATCTCTGCAACCTAGTCTTGTTTAACATCCTTTATTTCATGCCAGAGAAACAAAAGCTTTTTGAAAAAAACAGAGTGAACCAAAATGTAAAGAACATTTTAAGTGTCTTCATGTAACAAGCACTTCTGAGTGGGGCAGTAAACATCCTACAGGGGTGCGTCTCAGAGGCTACTGGTCTTTATGCCATTCAGTAGATGCTCATTGGTGTCAACGGGTATCTCTTCCCTGCGTTTATTTGCCAAATCTCCATTGCCTGAAGTAGAACTTGGTGTCTCTTTTCTGCAGACTCCAAACTGTTCCACTGACATACAGCTCCACAGCACCCACTCAGAGCTACATGACTGGGATGGTGCCATACGATAGGGGTTGGCTCTGTCATGACTGAGGACCCCAGTGGAAAAACTGCATAGAGGAAGAGATGGGGTTCTATTTCTGCTATTGTACTTCCTTTTTTCCCCCTAACCAAAATTGTTATGACTAAGATGCAAAAGGCAGGCTTTGCCTGTGGAGCTCTTTTAAATTTGCTCAGAAAGGGCCCTCCGCTGCTGCTTCTATTTCCGTTAAAATATTCTTTCTTGCTACACACCCAAAATTACCTCTTGTGATCTGACCCAACATGTTGCACCTGTTCGGCCATATTAACTCGTTGCAGTCTTTGTAGAATCCTTGACTCCATAGTAAGACCCTTCTCTTGAGGGCCTTTCATATTGGCCCAGCTTCTAGGTTACCCTCTAATCACTGAGCTCTGGAGATGGGTGACTGATCAGCTAATAACCTTCCCTAGCCCTTTTAAACAAACATTATTCTATCATTTTGCAATTACATAAAATAATTTACTAATTTCTCACTACATCCTTCATTCGTACATTTCATTATAAACCCTTCCCCATAGTATGGAGATACCTAGTTTGGATCAAACACTCCAGTGACATCTTGGCAGCCATTTTTTAAAGTTTCTTAAGGCTAGTTGATAGTATTTTTCTTTCTTTCTTACATACAAGCAGTTGCAAAGTCCTTAAAATGTAACCCTGTGGTATCATGGACATAGGAACTGAGTTGTACATTCCATATTTTCATGCAAACAAAATTAGTTAGGACTTCTAATATATGAAATTTATAAGAGATTACACCAGACTGTCCTATTGGTCCTTGGGGAACAGAGCTAATATCTTAAATGTATCCACGGGCTGCTATGACAATATTTTGGAAACCTTATCCCTTTACACTGTGATAGCTAATTTAACAGATTATCTATGTTAAAGTAGAGCAATCACATACAAGTTCAATTGAAAAAAACCAACTAATTTTATTGGCTTATCTTACTTAATATGTTTAATTTAAGCAAGAAGCCGTCTTCCATACAGTCTTGACTGGTGTCTTCACTACCCTTGAAAAGATAATAAAGGCTTTTGGTGCAATGTTCTTCCAAAACTGACACAAATGCAAAAGCCAAGCAAAAGAATTTGTTGTTTTTATAGGATGTGGGTGTTAATACTATAGAAGCCAGCATGTTTTTACAATTCTTCGTATATGCAAAAATCCTGTTTGTTTTGAGATAGTCGCCATACATAGTAAACGGAAATGCCTGTTCTTTTGCCACATTTAGTTAACCCAGGTAGGTAAATAAAAAGACATTAAAGATCATGAGCATATTTTGGAAATCCCATCTCTGATGCAGTGACCCTCTGGGTTATCAATCCATCATACAAAAGCAAACATTCCTGGGAGTCTGTGGCATCAACTGATTACAATTAATGGGATTTAGAATGTTAAAGGTTGATTGAAATGTTAAAATTATTCTATGCTCTATGGCATTTAAGAAGGCTTAGCGACAACACTAATAAACCCTGGGACTAAAGTTATAAATACAGAATCTTCCAGTGAACTAACATATGCTGCTATCAGTCTTTTCACATCTGCCAAACCTCAAATAAAGCCTATTAATCTCCGATTTGTTCCACGGGGATTGTACAAGCATTGCTGAAATCTCCCCTGGGTGGAGTGTTACCTTGTGCTACAAGTCATCCTTCTAGTTTAGCTGTAGGTGTATTGTCTCTTCCTCCCACTGCCTATTTCAAAATGTTAAAAGATTTATAGGAAGTTAGAAGCAGTCTTGTTTTCCTATTACCAGTCTCAAATCTTTGAGCGTGGCATCTTCAAGGACTTCAAGCTCAGCGACCCAACTCCTTCCTGATTTCAGCTCCATGCCATGATCAACTACAGGGATGGGGAGGAGCACGGTGAGATCTCAGCATGGAGGAAGGAAGTTCCTTTCCATCCTTGCATACTGAAGTTGGGCAAGGGTAGTGTATGGGGGACTAATCCACAAATCAGCTTGCTTAGTAGAAACCAGATGGATGTTATCAGCCTGCGAAGACTTAAAACTGGTTCAGGGAACCTTTGGCTTGGAGATGTTTCACTGTACAACAGCCACACCTAGCACAGCTAAGGGTAAGGGACTGCATGAATTATACTCCAAAACATCTGGAAGGCTACCCATCTCAAAGCCTAAGCCAAGATTTTAAAACATAGCGTACATACATCAGATGCCCTACTTTTCAAGATTTATGCTCCAAAATTACACAACCTTACTGCTGTGACCTCTGCATCATCTGTCATTTACTATGCTATGTGCTACGCTGCTGAAATAAGTTTACAGTTTGTTAAGCCTCAGCTTAAAATTAAGCCCTTAAAATAGCAGCAGGCTGTTTGATATATGTTTGCTGCACTAGAAAGTTCCTAGCAATATAGAGAATGAAGAACACAAAGACTGGAATAATGTCCTATCCTATTCAAGAGCTGGGCCACAGTTCAGTTATTCTGATTAACATGCCACTTTGAAGTAAGGCACAAAACAACACATCAACTGTCAAACATATGTAAGTCATACTGCATACTGAATGGCAGAGCTAAACATATGATTAATTCCTTCACTGAAATCAATGGGACTTAGAAGTTCTTGACTGGGTTTCAGCAATACTTTTTCCTAAAATGTATTTTGAATACTTTTCACAGCATGATTTTACCATCTGAAGAACATTTCAAAACTTTGATTTTTTTTTTTCATCCTTGCTTGTTCATTTAAAAATACAGTGGGCTTATTTCTGAATAAACATGTATCACTTGGTTGGGAAACCCTTTTCTCTCTTTTAAAGAGCCACTTTGTCCCAATTGAAACTTATCAGTATGTCCACTCCAGTGGTCGGTGTGGCCAACCACATGATACATGGGTCAAAAATGGGTTGAATTACAGATGTAAATGAGCAGCATGTTTTTAAAAAATTGCATCCAGGCATTCTTCTTCCTCAACTTCCATAATATTTCCTCTCTCAGCTTTGTCACTGGGGACAGAGCAGGACAGAGTAAATAGGATTACTTATAGCAACCAGGAAACCTGTAGTATCTTTTAGATTGCGAGAAAGAGATTTCTAGCACATGCTTCCATGGACTCCAGTCTGCCTCATTACATATATCGGATGAACGGACTGCAGTCCACAAATGCTTACAGTTAAGATTTCTTTCAGTCGGTCTCAACAAGATGCTACAGGATTGCTTTATATCCTTTTATATTGATACGAATTAACTCCAAGCAGGTCTAATGAAGGGTGAAGCTAAGAGAATGGGATAGGGAAGGCTGCATTTGATCCACATCTTGGATGCTCTCCTCCTTGCTATACAGAACGGGATTGCACATCTGCAGGTTCCTCAACACACATTAAGACGCAGCACAGAACTTTTTTGGATATACAACTCAGAACTGGGCTATCTACCTCAGGAAAAAAACCTGATAGGAATTAATTGGTTAAACTCCATTAAGTTGGACATTTTCTAACATGTTTTTTTTAAAACTGAAGTGCTTTAACTAAATTGGATTTTCACTAGTAACTTAATAACCATGTTATTAATTAAATAAGAGACAATGCTAAAGAGCTGATAAATTTTATATCTCCCAGCTAGTTCTTTACCAAGTTCTGTTGGATTTTTGCAAAACTGTTTCTTGCTTTTTGTTAATTCCTCAAGGTTGGAGAATTACAATGTTTACATAAGAAGACTCAAGCCACTTATTTTTGTTCATGATTAGAGTGTGACTGTTTACCCTAAACATCAATTGTCCTGGAATACTGACCTCAGTTGAACTCCTCATTCGTGTGACATCCTAAATGTTGTCTGCATAATATTCCAGAAAACCCTGTTCTTATATAAAAGATTTATTTGCCAATTCTGAAACCACACACAAATTTTTAAACAGGCAAGGTGTATCCGTAAAGGTGACTCCAATGCAGCATACTGACGCCAGCGCTTCTGGCTCAGTCCTCTGAAATCTGAAAGATTTCACCTTGTGAAAAAGCTTTCTTTGCATCTTCTTTATTTCCATTACAGGTCATTTCCCTGAGAGAGAAACTTTTCCTTCATAAGACCTGCCAGTTCGGTCTGTGACACCACATGCTTGCGTTCTGGAAGCAGAGATTTCTTTGGCCCAGGGAGGGAGGGAGAGAGAGGCCCGTTTGCAAATCCTACAGGAGTAACAGAGGCCTCATGCAACACCATCAATAGCTTCTTTGAGCAACAGAGTCTCCTCCACCTCACCTTGCTGTGTTGTCACTTCAATATTTTCCAGGCTGGATTGCCCGCTTTTCCACAAAAGACTTTTTTCATATTTGGTTTTAAAAAGCAAGCCATGACCTAAAGAACAAAAAGAGGAATGTGCCTTGGTTAACTACAGCTCAAGTGCAACCATTAGGGAAAAATTCACTATTTTGTGAATTCAGGCATCAATTAGAGAATCAAAATTCTCTCAATATACAAGTGATATTACTATAATTATATGAGGTTTCATAATGGAAAGTAATATTTTCTAAGAATTCATAAGTGCTAACAAGAAAGAGCTATATATTGTAGCTATTTCAGGGACATGTGGTGCTCAATTCACAAACTATTTAGGTATTTTACAGGCTTTGGGTTTTCCATGTATTGCTTTGCATATGCATCTGACCATCATTTTCCTTTGTTTATAGAAGATCTACAGGCAATGAAATTAGATGGACAAAGATTAGAATGAAGGTGGTGAGTAGAATTAGTGAAGACTCTTTGCCACATGTATACAGCAGCAAAGTCAGAAAAAAAAATTACTTTGCCTACACCACCTCAACCTTGACATGTCACCTAGCTGTTATTCTGGGAGATGGGAACCCTTTTGCAATCAAGCTCACACACAGATTAGCAATGGAAAGTTTAGGTCTCTACTGTAATGAGTAATGAGCTAGGACTTCAAACATATGGAATCCCCCCTCTATGCCCCTGGAAATCATTTTTGTGCATTTTGAGGGGGAAAAAGGGTATGTTTTTTTTCAAAAAAAGCCCAAATTTGACCCCTGGGGGCCACATGTGGCCTGCAGGCTGCACTTTGCCCACCTCTGGTATACAGGAACAATGTGGCCACAGGAATTTATCCACTTTTAATTTCCCAGTTAGGCTACTGTAATGCACACTACATGGGGCTACCCCTGGAGCTGCAGCCAGTGCAACCTGCAGAAGTTAGAATGCTTGCAGGAACACTTTATGGCAACAGTTCCTAAACTCTTCTTTACCTTTACATTTCCTTTGTTGCTCAGGACCACGAAGACTTAACTCAAGATTTAAACTCTCAAGTGTATCAGATATTTATTTACAATTGTTCATCCAGGGTCTTCAAATTTGGAGAGAAGGGAGAAACAAGTAAATGTACACTGCTATCAACATATCTTTCAATGGAATGATTCTCTACAAATTTGTCATTCTTTCTTTCTAAAAATTCGTAACATTTCTTCAAGCTTTTGTGGACCCTGCGGGTTTATGGATCCTAAGTTAAGAACCACTGCCTTATAGGAACCATGTGGCATCATTTTTAAAACAACTGCACTGATTGCCATTATGGTTCTAGTTTGAATTAAAGGTACTGGTAATGACATTTAAAGCTCTAAATAGTATGGGAGCTTGATAACTGGGAAGTGTTTTGCCCTATGCATGCCTGGTCAAACACTGAAGTCTTCTGGAGGGGCCCTCTTTTGTGTCCCACCAGTAAGAGCAATAACCTACACGTAAGTGCTGTGGCACATCTCAACTCTCTTGAGACTAGCCCAGATTTTCTTATCAAAGTATTTGAATACATTCTGCTGGTCTATCAAAGGAGCATAATTTTTCAATAGCTTGCCAGAATTTGAACATGCATTCACTTACATGTTCTCTGTTATGAACATTTAAAAAAATACAACTAAAAAAACTTTCCCACCTCTGTAATGGCACTGTACCATTTGGAATTGTGCTGGTTTTCCCTAAAAGCCCAATCAGTCAAACCACAGTACAATCTAGCCTTTGTATTTTTTTTATCTACTAATGTTTTAAAGCAGCACAGTACTCAACAGGCTTAACCTATTATCCAGTTTGACTTGAAAAATCCTTTTAAAAGAATTGATCTCTTAAGAAAATTTAAGCCACACTATTATTTACCTGGACAATCTGCTGTTTCTCTAAAAGCCCTTTTCTTACAGCATCCTCGACACAGGTTAAACACACACTTGTTACCCTGTGAACAGAGAGAAACTATTAAGCTCAATATTCACATTGGAATCCTAAAATGTCAATGAATGGGAAGATAAAATATCTCCTTGGAGTTAAATCAGGTTATAATATCAGCATCACACCCCCAAAATTGTTCAGACATCTTTCATAGAAAAAAGAGAAAAGATCCTCCTTGATAGGAAAAAAAAATCCCTCCAAGTGCACATGTTAAATGCAGGCTTCACCAATGTAAATGCAATGTGTGTCCTTTTCCACAGTCCTACTCAGGCCCAGCTGAGACCTTTAGAAGAATGACTGGGTTGTATAGTTCTAGAAATGTGATGGTGCCACATGCACTGTTCTTGAAACTCAAGTATGTTCAGATGAGGGGCTGAGCTTAAACAAATATGCCAAACAACAGAACTGAAATAATAATTAGCCAATAAAGCAGCAGAGGCCTCATTTAGTTCAATTTTTTTTCTTTTAATTTGATCTATATACTGACTGTTGTGTAACCCTGGCTCAGTAAAGCATTCTGTCCCAGGTGAATGATCCCTCCACCACCAGTCAAAAGAAGTTCAGACCCAAGAGCAATTTGATCAGACAGTGGTCCTAATCTCATGCCTTCTGGAACACTGTGTATACTGGGTAGAAGAAAACACTGAACCTATTTTATTATGGGATGCACAATATAACAAATATTCTTAGTGTTCAGAAAACAGCACCTCTTAGAGATACCATTTAAGCCACTAGGAGGAAATCATCTGGGACAAAACTGTTTCTTATGTTTACTCCGTATTTGTTAAATTCCATCAAATTGTGTACCTGCTACAGCATCAAAATCTCCCCAAGAACTGACAGTCCCATAACAAAGGTGGTGATCAGTGCACAGAATAACTATAATATTATTTAACAGTATATTTTCATCATAAATAAATTTACCCTGCCACTTATGCTAGGCTTTCAAACCTATAAACAGCACATGCTATGGAGGCTATTATCTATCTTTTAGCATTCCTGTTCCACCCCTGTTGGATCCAACAAATCAAACCAGTGATGTCACCTTCCTTTTTAATATGTACAGTACGATCCCCATATCTGCGGATTCATAATCTGTGGTTGAGCCTCCAACCGCAAGCCCAGGACCCGATCGCTGTGGTACCCAGTGGGAAAACAGCAGGCAGCACAGGATCACACTCCTTGCTGTTTTCCCACCTCTGGCCGCAGGCCCTGATCGCCATGGTGCCTGGTGGGAAATAGCGGGCAGCATGGATTGTGCTGCCCGCTCTTTTCCCGCTTCTGGCAGCAGGCCCACAGCCCACTGCGATTGAGCCTGGGGTGTTTGGTACTATCTGTGGATTCCCGTATCCACGGGGGAGGGGGGCAGAAAAAATCCCCCACAGATATGGGGGTTGTACTGTATACTCTCTATTACTCCAATAGACAAAAATATCCAATTAATTATAAAGAGAACACAGGAGATAGGTAGTCAGATTTTTATCTCTTTTCAGAGTGGATGTTGGAGAACTGCCATGTACTCCAGAATGTAAGGCAAGAAGATTCTGTTTCACAGGCACCCAGCAGATGGCAGCTCACCACCATAAACCAGAGTAGCTAAACTGCTGAAACAAACGCACATCATACAAATAGCCAAAAATCTGAACTCCATTAACTACTTAAAGCAAATCACAATCACAAGGAGGACAGTGGAAAATATCTATTTGGCATAAACAGCAGAGTCTTTAAGTGTGCAGTGTTGTAGATTTCAACAACATTATATGTCTCCTCCTTAGTTTTAGTAGTCTAATAAGTTTCTTTCAGGCAGTAGCACATATATACAGCTCAATAAAGCAATCTGCCTACATGCTACTTTTACTGCTACTCAGTTGGCAGGTGATTCCTTCTAAGAAAGTTTTCACAGTTGACGTTTCAGACTATAAGAAAGACTGTTGGTCAGCAGTTCATTGCTGAGCAAACTGCTCTTTTGAAAAAGAAGACAAAGCAATTCAAACTTTAAGCTTTGCCTTAGGCAGCAGTTTTAATCCCACTGCAACAGGGAGAGAGCATAGCAATTGTAATTTCTCTTAAGATTTGATGAAGAAAGTATTAATGAGTATTAATAAGGACAGAGAGACAGATGGCAACAGACCCACCTTTGGGTTTCCACACTGATCACACTTTGCATATTTAGCTGGAAAAAAAAAACAGTAGTTCAAACAGGAGTCTTTCTCATATTATAGCTACTGACATCTAATTTCTACATCCTAATTAAAAAAAAAACTGACAGGAGAGAACATAACAATGCAAATAAATTTTGTTGAAACCAACGTACACACATTGAGCTTAAAATTAATGTTATTTTCTTAACTTGAAGGCCAAAGATTCATCCAATACGTATGCAAAATCATTAAAAAGACATGAAGAACCAGGGATGGGATTTCAAAAAACTATTAAAAGTAAACTTCTACTTACAGTGACTGCTATCATGAGACAACTATGAAGAACACATCTGGTTTGGGAGTCAAAATAACTTACCTCATATGAAAACCTGCATTTTGTGGCTAATATTTCTACACTATTTTTGATGTTTATTTCCTCTGCACAAAATGTTACTAATCAGATAAGGAAAAAGGTGTTATGATCAGATTTTCCACTGGGCTATCTACACAATTAGGAATAAGTAGTCCTAGCATATAATTAAGACTGCCACCCAGTTTAAGGACATCTTAGCCAATGTGCATTGCTTGTTCCTGTGCATGATGAAACACAGTATTTAGTATATTTAGAATAGCAGCCTTAATTGATTGTTGTTTTGTGTCTTGAAATCATTTCTGACTTACGGTGACCCTAAGGCAAAGCTTTCATGGGGTTTTGTGGGGGCTGAATGTGTGTGGTACACCCAAGGTCAGCCAGTGGTTCTCTGTGGCCAAGCAGGGAATCAAACCTTCGTCTCCAGGGTTATAGTCTCACATTCAAACCAATACACCATGCTGGCTCCTTAACTGATTAAATCTTTGTAAATGAACACAAGAAAAAAAACATACTTTTAATTTTAAAGGCAATCTTTTCTCTCTTAATTACAAGGAGAATACCCCTTCTGAAATGGCATTTACCATATACAAATATTAAAATGCTCACATTAAAATGATTTTAAAAAATCATTTGAAAATCTATTGCAGATCTACTGCCCAGTTAATAAGGAGCATATCATTACTTGATCAAAAGCAATTTAAGATAATATTGCAAGGATGTACAACTAAAAGCAAGCCACATGTAAAAAAAACCTTTCAGGTTTATAACAAGGGTGAGCAGAGAGTCTGCATCTTGTTTTAATGGAGAATTACATTTCTCGGTGGCTTTCAGAGATATGATTCTCGTTTAACACAAGATGGGTACTCCTGAAACACTTTGTTTTAGGGTATAAATAGCGAGGGTGGGGTTTCCAGTACTCCTCTCACACTTCCAGATTTAGAAGGGGCACATGTGGTTTACATGTGGCCAACTTCTCATTTATCGATTTATAATATTGCTGTCCTACATCTTACGTTTTAAGGATGGATCAAAGCTTTTATTAGGATTTCTCAATTTCTTCTTTTGTTTGTTCTTTGAAAGAGAATCCGAGTTCCCATCTTCCTCCTCTTCCAGAGCTCGCTTTCCCCGTGTACTTCCTTCTATCTCGCTAGTGCCATTTTCCTTGCATGTCTCTTTGGGGCTGTGAAAGTTAAACACCACACTGTTTAACAACAAAAGGCAAGAACTGCTTCCTGCATAGTCCTCACTTTTACAGAAGCTGATATATGGCAAAAAGCAAGGGTGGGCAAAATGCTATCCTCTAAATGTTGCTGGACCGCAATTCCAGCAGCTGTTACACTGGCCAGAGCTGGTAGGGAGTTCTAGTCCAACAATTTCTGGAAGGCAGCATTTTGCCTAACCGCAGTAGATAGGCACATGAAGGTAAAAATAAAGCAGTAATTATATGCTCTCCTCACTGTGCTATGAAAGAAAGTACTTTATGTCACTGTACATACATTGGTAGATTATTCAGGACTTCAGGCTCCTTGAACATATTACTATGTATGTGAAAGATCACATACACACTGCTTGTGGGAAAAAGAATCCACAAACCATTTCTCTTCACCTCCCACTTTGTCAAAAATACAGGTGTTGCCCACTTATGTTATGACTCACTGACATTATTGCCCCGCAAGAAGCCTCAGAAAGCACTATACTTATGTGTGACTAAAAAAACATGCTTATGCTTTGTTATCCATTTTGAAATTTGGGAAGGTATTCCCAAACTCAGACGTGAATTCCAGGGTAAATTATATACACACTTCAGTGTACAAACGGGGGTGGAGGTGGGAGTGGGGAATGGCTATTCAAAGGAAAGAGGGTAAAATTGTTACCATCACCTCAACTTATTTCAACTTATTTTTTTCTCTTATTGCTGGACAGGGTGAGAGGAAAATAATCTTTGCCTTCCAGATATCCACAGGTTTGCTAAGCCATCATTCAAAGATCATAGATAACTGGTTTAATCCTCAAAATGCAAGACTTTAAACTGTATAACCTTGTGCAATATATTCCACTGTAATATAGAGACTCACCCTGGCCTGAGATATGGCTGACAAATCCAATGGAAGAAAGGCAATCCTCCCTTTGGTTTCTCATCTTCTTTCAATTGCGCTATTTCTTTCTGTGAGCACAGCCAGAAATAATGACAAATTCAGCTTTCTCTGAAGCCATTCATTGTTACCCCCTATTCATAGAGGGAGAAAAACTAAATTAAGAAGAATGTGCTCTTGAAACTCAAATACACAAGAAACATATGAGCTCATCAAATTTATTTTAAATATAATGCTATCCCTCTCTAAGAGAGACAAAAGTGGTAGAGGCACATAGCACGATCAGATTAGGGCCCTAAAATTAGAGTCACAGGCCATAGGCACACAAATACTTCTGAAAAAGTATTCTGGGAGATGTAGTCAAAACACCTATGTTACAAAACACTTGATTAACATAAGGCATGAGGTTGAGAGATGAGTAATTTGCCCAAGAAAAGGAGTATACAGCACTAGTCAGGTACAACCCCTCAAGCACAAAACCCTTCATTTGAATCCAGTTTTCCATTTTAACAGCCCACCCATTTCAGAGAATGTAAACCCTTTCTCTACCAGCCAATTCATCCCATATGGCTTCCCACAGGCATCCTCATCTACAGGCATAAATACGCTCTATCAAAAAGAGTCCTCAAATTCACACATGCATGCCACACCTGCATCCAACTAAACCTACACAAGAACTACTTCATTCATCTTTCACATACACACAAACATGTCCATTCTCTTCTAAGTTACTCTTTATTATCTCCTCTGTGCCCCCATCTACTGCCTTCCAACATCTATCACAACTACAACACTCCCCCTGCATGTTTTTACCACACCCTTTTAAACTTCTACAGTTGTTGTCTACTCCTTTCCCCCAGCTTATTAGGCAGTACCAGAAGCAACTGCTGTTTCTCTCTCTCTCTTTATGTCTCTCTCCTTCTCTCTTTTTCTTTTTATGATCTTTTTTTATCAGAGGCATTCTTTTAAAATCAAGTAGTCCATAGGGCTCCAGCCAGCTGGCAGCATCTTCATTTGCTATGAAAGTTTTAGACTTAGATAAGACTCAGAGGCAACTTGAGAAATAAAGATGACAGGTGACTCAACGCTGATGCCACAGTGTTAGGCCATATCCTGGGGAAAAATAATGTCGTGAAGAGAGGAGCTGGGCAAACCTGGTTGGTGCTCAGGGAAAGCTGTGAAGAGGGGTCTATGAGGAGGAAAGGATACAAAACTGAGGCTTGTCTCTGAAAAGCAGGCAGACAGGAGAAAGATGGCACAGAGACAGGGAAAGGATGGCCTAGAGATAGGGAAACTTCTACTTGTTTCTTTTTTACAACTGTGTTTGGCTGTTCCTATTAAATTCTGACAGAGAGTCTGGTCACACTTATCACAGTGAACCCCCTGAGCAACACATCCACTGGTCCATAACAGGAATCACTTTGAGGCCCAAGGACCAGATCCAGGGAGGGATCTTGAGGGGAAAAGGTGAGTGACAGAAGCCCAAAGGTCTGGAACTGTGGTCAGCCTAGAGAGGGGATCCATCACAAATGTATTTAAATTATTAGGCTCTTTGGCTGGTACCTGGCAATGTAACTTCAGTTCCTGGTTAACAGCTACAAGTCCATCCAATGTCTTCACTTTTGCCAATTCATCACGTAGGTGTTGGTGAACTTGCAGCCTGAGGGAAAGACAATGTGAACCATTCCATTCACACACACACCCTCCAAGGATTAAGGTGTAGGAAAGATTTACAACCAGACCCAAATTTAGTATTTTCTGGGTGGGTCCCAGATTTCTAGTTTTGCCATTCCTTTGAATTCCTCATCAACTCATAGGATGTCATATGAGGGGCTAGAAGCAGCCAAATTACTCACGTATGATGCCAAAGCTTAAAGAGATGAGCCCTAACATAGGACAGAGGGCAAGGATACTGCTGCACTATTTCCAGGTATTCCTCAGCCATCTCCCAAACTACAGGGTTTCGTCCTTCAAACAAAGCTGGATTGTGAAGATTGCCTTCTGAGAAGAAAGAGAACATTTCTGAGCATACTATATCTTCAAATTGGAATTTGTTTCATAATGTTAATACACAGGGGCTAGTGGAGACGGAGCGATTCTAGGGGAGAATAGTGGGGGCAGACATTGTTTCACTTCTCCCAAATACTAGTTTTCCCTGTTGATGCCCATGCACTTTTTCTAAACATTCTTTTCCTCAGATGGGTGTACAGGCAAGTCCCATTGGGGGAAGAAAAGGGGTGAAAGGGTTTCTGTAGGGAAAGAGTTAAGCACCACTTCTTCCACCACCTGCCAATTTCTCCCCCTAAATGTTTTATTGATATTCCTTGAGCAAATTCAGGTTTGGAAACATGAGTGTGCCAAGACCTACAACCACCCTGAATCATTTAAACTAGTTAAGCATTTTAAGAAGCACCAGCACATAACTGTAACTGGGACCTGGAATTTATCATGGATTCACTGAACAGAGTAATGAAAATATTTGTAAGGAGAGAATCTCCTACCTGCACTCATGACACCCTGAACTCCTGTCTTCTGAATACACTTTTCCACATCGCTTAGGCACTGAATATTTCCATTTGCAAAGACTGGGATGTTTACAGCCTTTCTATGGCAGCAAACAAAAATGCAATAAATAAAAGCAAGAAGAAAAATCAGAGTAAATCAAAACTAAAAACATTTCCTTCTATTATTGTTATAAAAGAGTCAGTCTCACTTTTTAGAACTTCATAATTAGTTGCATGCATTTAGCCTCGCTCTTTGGTAGTGGGGTGAAAAAACTGTTTTCACATCACCACGTTAGCTACGAGCAGCATACCTCACAGCCTGTATGTGCTCCCAGGAGGCTGTACCAGCCAGAGGTCCCTTCTGTTCCTTAGTGCGACCATGGACAGTCAGGAGCTAGAACAGAGTTACATTTGTTTTCAAATGTGTGTGAACTGAACACATGAGAGAGCATTCCCCAACTACCACTATGTGCCTTGCATTATGACTCTCTGCCTCTAACAGCTCACCTGCGGGGCACGGATTCTAATTCAGCAGCAATTCTCTTATTTCAGCTGTTAAGCCCCAGACCTGAAATATTCTAAGCACCAAACTTTCTACTAGAAGCAGGGAAGTATCTTCAGAAATTGTTTTCAGTCAACAAGGAAACTTGATTGTGGGTACATAGCTTTCTATAAAGATACAGATAGAACAATAGCACTCGCCATGACCTCTTTGATTGTTTCCTACTTCTTTACTGAACTTTAGTTCAGTGACAAACCCCAGCAGCATTTTATTTTCTCAGATCTTACTGTTTCACAGGGAAAACATTTTGCTTTCAGCTTGTTTACGTACAATCAACTCAAGTCAGGAAAGAACAGGTTGCTTACCTGTAACTGTGGTTCTTCGAGTGGTCATCTGTGCCATCATACACTAGGAGCTTTAGCGCCTGCGCGGTAGCGTTCGGAAACTTCTAGAGCTTGTTCGCTTGGCGGGAACCCCTCCCCCACGCCGGTACTGCGCATGCTCCTCCCGCCGAGCAACGGTCTCTCCTCAGTTCTGTCGTCCGCCGTAGAACCTACAGGGACCTGAGAAAGAGGGGAGGAAGGGCGGGTGTGTATGATGGCACAGATGACCACTCGAAGAACCACAGTTACAGGTAAGCAACCTGTTCTTCTTCTTCGTGGTCTCTGTGCCTTCATACACTAGGAGACTGTGTAGCTTACCGGTCGGACGGCGGGTCAGGTCCTACAGCACGGAAGCCAACACCTCACGTCCAAACCGGGCATCTCTGCGCGACCGGCAGTCGAGCCTGTAGTGGCGCACGAAGGTCGATGGTTGGGACCAGGTCGCCACACGGCAGAGTTCATGCAGGTCAACTCCTCGCAGGAGGGCCGCAGAAGTAGCCACCGCTCTGGTGGAGTGGGCTCGAAGCAGGACTGGCGGAGGCTTCCTCGCGAGCTCATACGCCAGTTGAATAGTCCTCACCACCCATTTGGAGAAGCGCTGGGTGGACACTTTGAGGCCCTTCCGACGTCGCCCATAGCAAACGAAGAGGTGCGGCGTCTGTCGGAAGGAAGCAGTCCTGTCCATGTAGAAGGCCACGACCCGACGCACGTCCAGGGAGTGGAGAGACCGCTCCAACGGTGTCGTCGGGTTCGGGAAGAAGGCAGGCAGGATGATGTCCTGGTTGAGATGGAAACTGGACACCACCTTAGGCAGGAACGAGATGTCAGGTCTCAGGACCACCTTGTCTCTGTGGAAGACCGTGAAGGACTCATCGGATCGAAGAGCTGTGATCTCACCCGCTCGCCTCGCTGAGGTCACCGCTACCAAGAAGGCAGTTTTCATGGTGAGAAGCCTATCATCCGAGGTCGCCATCGGCTCGAAGGGCGGCTTTGTCAGCTGCGAGAGCACCAGCGAGAGGGACCACGGCGGTAGCGGCGGCGATACCGGCGGGTAGAGATGATGAAGTCCTTTCAGGAACCGCTTAACGGTATCGTTCCTGAAGAAGGCCGAGGCAGCCGACCGTGGCGGTTGGTATGCCACGATCGCGGAAAGATACACCTTCAGGGATGGAAACGCCAGCCCCTGTTGCCGGAGGTGCAGGAGGAAATGCAGGACGGTAGAGAGCCCCGCGGGCGATACCGGCTCACTCCTCTCGTTAGCGAAGGTCAGGAAGCGTCGCCATTTATATTGATAGTTGCGACGGGTGGATTCCTTCCTGGCCGCGACGAGGACGGTACCGAGCACGGGATCCTCTAGTGCGATATCCTCCAGGCATGGAGGGCCAGGCGTGGCAGGTCCGGATGGAGGACTCGGCCGCCGGAGTGGGAGAGCAGGTCAGGTGTCGGTGGCAACCGGAGCAGGTCGTCTCGTGCGGCTTGTAGCAGGGGTGCGAACCAATGTTGCCTCGGCCAGTACGGGGCTACCAGGATCGCGTCGGCTCGGTCGGCGAGGATCTTCGATATCGTCCGGCCGAGCAGCGGGAACGGCGGGAACGCGTAGAGGAGTTCCCCGGTCCACGGAAACTGGAAAGCGTCCCCGATGGAGGCACGATCGTGGCCCGCTCTGGAACAGAATCGGCGACACTTCGCGTTTTCCCTGGTCGCGAAGAGGTCGATCGATGGTTCGCCCCAGCGGTCCCGAATCAGTCTGAACGCCTCTCCGGAGAGAGACCATTCGTGATGGGATGAGGTGTCCCTGCTGAGGGCGTCTGCCGTGGTGTTCTCCTGCCCGGCCAGGTGAACTGCCACGGGATGCGTATGCAGGCGAATGCACCATTCCCACAAGTCGAGTGCAATGTTGAGCAGGGTTGTGGAGTGAGTCCCTCCTTGTCTGTTGATGTAACAGACGGCGGTGGTATTGTCCGTCAGAACCTGGACCGTCCGCCCCGCTACAACGTGGCGGAACGCCCGTAGCGCTTTCAAGACGGCGAGCAGCTCCAGCGCGTTGATATGGAGGGCGGTCTCGTCGTCGGTCCATCTGTCGCGGACTCTGAGATCGCCGCAGTGGGCACCCCATCCATACAGGGAGGCGTCGGTCGTTACAGTCACCTTCGGTGTCGGCTGTTGGAAAGGCATCCCTGACATGAGATTGCGTCGCGACTGCCACCATCGGAGGGATGAGCGGACGTCTCCCGGCAGCTGCAGTCGGAGTGTCTGTTCGTCTCGCAGGGGGTCGAATATGCGGACGAACCAGTGTTGAAGAGGTCTCGCCCTCAGCCTGGCGAGATATGTCACAGCGGTCGTCGCAGCCATGTAGCCCAAGAGCTGCTGGACGCTTCTCGCAGATAACGTCGGGGCCGTACGCGCGTGAGCGGCGGCCCGGATCAGGGTTTGGGCTCGAGACTCTGGTAGGTACGCCCTGGCGGAGGTCGAGCGTTGCCCCGATGAAGTCCAAGATCCTCGCCGGCTCGAGGTGGGACTTCTTCGGATTCACCCGTAGACCAAGGCGGGTCAGGAGTGACAACGTCATGTGGACGTCGTGGTAAAGTCTCTGTTTGCAGGACGCCACCAACAGCCAATCGTCGAGGTAAGGGAAGACAGAAGCACCCTTCGTCCGCAGGAAGGATACCACCGGGGCCATGCACTTGGTGAAGACCCTTGGGGCAGTCGAGAGTCCGAACGACAGCACCTTGTACTGGTAACAGGTGTCGTCGACTGCGAAGCGGAGGTACCGTCTGTGCTGCGGGCGAATGGCGATATGGAAATATGCGTCTCGGAGATCGATGGAGGCGAACCAGTCCCCTCGATGTAGGAAGGGCAGGATCGACGGTATCGTGACCATCTTGAACCTTTTGGGGCGGATGTAGTAGTTCACCCCTCTGAGGTCTAGGATCGGCCGGAGGGTACCGTCGGCTTTCGGTACCGTGAAGTACCTGGAAAAGAAGCCGGTGGTCTTGGCCTCTTGCGGGAGCTGCTCGATCGCCCCTTTCTGGAGGAGGGATTGGATCTCTTCCAGGAGGGCCGGACTCGACGGCGTGGAATAGTAAACACCTCGAGGAGGAATATCGAGAAACTCGATGGCGTAGCCAAGATGGACGATGGAAAGCACCCAAGAGTCCGTAGTGACACACTGCCACTCCGCGAGATGTCGAGCCAGAGTCGGTCGGTCTCCGAGCGCTGATGGTAGGCTGAAGAGTGGGTATTGGTAGGTCCTGCCAGGCACGTCAAAACCGAGACTTTGTCTCGGAGGAGGACTTCTTGGACGAAGCCGGGCGTCGCCTAATCGTGCGTCTGGCCGATGAGCCGGAGGACGGTCTCGACTGTCCAGACTGGGCCGAACGCTGGAACGAGGAGGTGGAAGATCGTCGCCAGGTTGGGCGGAAGGTGGAGGCCCTGCGGGCTTGCGTGGCCGGCTGTAGCCCGATCTTCTTGGCGGTCAGCCTCGCCTTAACGAGGTTGTCCAAAGCTTCGTCTGTGGACGAATTGAATAGGCCCTCACCGTCGAAGGGGAGATCTTCAATCCTCCTTCTGGTGTCCTCCTGGATGTCGGCCGGCCGCAGCCAAGCATGGCGGCGCAGGCCGATGGATCCCGCCATGATCCGGGAGGCAATCTCCACTGCGTGCCTGGAGGAGGCCATCTGCTGCCGAGCGATGGAGATGGCCTCGTTGAAGATCACAGAGGAGGCTTGGCGGATGTCCTCCGGTACCGCCTCCATCGCCGGTTGCAGGCGATCGAGCACCTTTTTCAGGTATGCCGCGAGGCAAGCCTGAGTGTTGGACAGCCTGATCTGCAAGGAGGCGGCGGAATAGAACCTTCTTGCATAGGCGTCCAACTTCCTGCCCTCTCTGTCCGGCGGGGTGGTGTGTTGCCTGCCGGAGCCTTTCGTCTGTGCCGACTCGACCACCACAGAGTTCGGTGCAGGGTGATTAAAGAGATAACCGGCGTTATCCTTCTGCACCCTGTAGAGGTGTTCCAACCGCTGCGGTATCAGCTGAGCCGAGGCCGGCCTATCCCAGGTGGCCTTCACCAGTCTGGATACCCGGGGCAGGAGAGGCAGCGGGGCCGTGGCAGGTCGCTTCTCCTCGAAGACGGAGAAGGCTGGATCGTCGTCCTCCGGCTCCGCATCGGCGATCTTAAGGCCGAGGGTAGTAGCCATGTGGAGCAGCATCGCAGAGAACTGGTGGACGTCCTCTGGAGCAGAATCTGGGATCGGGTCCCCGAATCCCAGCGGAGGAGACTCCTGGGAGGCCGCCTCAGACACCTCTGATTCCGCACTCGAGTCGTACGACTCTGAGGTCGGTGAGTCCTCTCGCCGCTCGCTTTCCGGCTCCTTCGCAGTCGCCACAGGTGCTGCCTTCCTAGGCTTCTCTGCAGCCGGGGCGGTGGTAGTAGCAGCGTCCCGCTTGGGCTGGCTGACTACTGACTTCACCTTCTTAGTGGTGACAGGGGTAGTCTGGCAGGCTGACGTCGTCGTAGCCCGCTCAGTCACCACCGACTCCGTAGGGCGCGTCGCCGTTGCCGTGACCCTAGGAGGTGGCGATATCGCCCGATACCGAGATGAAGGCTCCCTCGCCCTATGATATCGAGGAGAGGGAGAGCGGCTGAAGGAGCGGCGGTCCGACGGAGATCGGCTTCGGCATCGACGGTACCGAGCCTCGTCCCCTCTAGGCGAGCGCGACTCGCGCTGTCGACGAGGTGACCGGGACCTCCGGAAGGTCTCCCAGCGACTCGGGCCACGATGGTACCGATCCTGGTACGATGGCGAATGTGACCGATAAGAGGCCGGGCGCTCTCTCCATTCAGATTCCCTCGCGTACCTGGCCACGTAGGACGCCGAGGTGTATCTGGAGGCAGACGAGCGAGGTTGTTCCTCTCTTGTCTCCCTAGGAGGCGGCGAGGCCACCGGACGCTCGGAAGAGCGGGACCGGGACCGGAAGGAGGTCGAACGCCGCTCCGGAGAAGCAGAGGGCTCTCTCTGCTGCAGGTCGGCCGACCTGCGACGGCTAGGAGGGCGGTGGCGCTCCTCCACCAGGGTTGGAGGGTCTGCCACAGGCGAGTCCGGGCGCTGTTGGGGAACGTCCTCCTCATCCGAGCGATCGACGGACTCGCCTCGCCCTTTGGAAGGCTGCTGAGTAGGAGGAGGAGTAGGAGGTTGAACGTCCCCAGCCGGGGAGCACTTCTTCTCCTTCTTCTTCTTCTTCTTCTCCTTCTCCTTGCCCTTGCCTCCGTCCGGAGCAGGGCGCTTTTTAGCAGGCGTCTCCGTCAGGGGAGCCTCAGCCTTCCTCGCCGTCGAGGATCCTTTCGCTGACTTGGCAGCCGCCGACAGCTTCGGGATCCTCGGTAACGCCGAGATCGGCGTTTCGCCGGTACCGAGCCCGATACCGACGAGGTGGACGGAACGGCAGCCGCCGATACCGTCGATGGCGTGGTCGTCTTCTTGTCGGCCATCTTGGAAGTGGAGGTCTCGTCTATCGCCCGCAGAGACTGTTCCCAACAATAAGACTTAAGTCTCGCGGACCGGTTGCGGAGAGTTTGGGGAGTAAATCCCGGCAAATTGGGCAAGTCCGGATGTTGTGGGACTCACCCAAACAGAAGAGACACTCCTTGTGGCTGTCGTTGAGGGCAACCTTGCGCCCGCAGGACACGCACTTCTTGAAGAGCGCGGACATAAGACAAAGAACGCCAAACTGCGAAAATCCGAAAAGACCAAAACCGAAGGGGGAGTCCGAGAGAGAGGTCAGAGACAGTCCAATATCCGTAAAACCGTGAAAACAGCAAGCCAAGCACAAAAGTGAGAGGAACAAACTAAAGAACCTTCCGTACGCGACGGCGGACGAGAAAGAACTGAGGAGAGACCGTTGCTCGGCGGGAGGAGCATGCGCAGTACCGGCGTGGGGGAGGGGTTCCCGCCAAGCGAACAAGCTCTAGAAGTTTCCGAATGCTACCGCGCAGGCGCTAAAGCTCCTAGTGTATGAAGGCACAGAGACCACGAAGAAGAACCTCATTTCCAGTCCTAACTTTGCCCAGAGACAGCTTTACTTCATCTTTTCTCCCTATGGAATGTAAGCCACTAAAATCTCCTCAAGCATATTTCTTGGTAATCAAAGACTATTAGAGCCCTGTAATTAATGCAACATAACAGGGAACAGTAGATTCCCTACTTGACAACCAGCCTCTTCCAGCAACTGAGCATATTTCACAGTCTTGTCAATTTCTGGGAAAACACGGATTTTGCATGTGATAGGAACAGAGAGCTTCTCGTTAGCCAACATAACTGGAAAACAAGACAAAGATAGTTTTGAAATGGGCTTAACTCTTGCTGATATCTGTAACAGAGTTTTAAACAGCAGCACTCCTTTCTCCCTTTGCATTACATATACGTTGTCTACTATATAATAGAGCAGCAAGCAAAAAAACAGGGCTGAATCCAACTAATTCCTCTTCCCAACAGAAGGCTTCTGTCAGCAGAAAGAGGAAAATAGGGGTTTTTTTTGGTTATTCTTCCTCCTTCCTGTAGCACCTTGGAAGCTTTCTGGATCAGATTTAGAGTAGGCTACCAAAGAGAGAAAAAATGATTTTTTAAACTAGAAATCATGTCTCTCTCAGTTCCACTGACTGCAGCCTTCTGTCAATGAAGGGAATATGTTGGGATTCTGCCCAAAAGACTCAACATAATCTTTCCTTAAGTAAAAGCACAAAATGCTGAACATTATCATGCATTCTTTTGCATAGGGATGAGTTTGTATCAGCTGAAAATCAGCTCTTCTCACATGCACCTATCCTGTCCCTGAGAGCTTTATCTGAGACCCATCTCTGGGTGCCTCCACTAACTGAGGTGAAGCAGGTAGCTATGGAATTATAGGTCCTCTTTGGTACTATTACCCATTAAAGAATGCCCTTCTCAGAGAGGCCTACCTTGTATTTATTCAAATGTCTTTCTGGCAGCTGGTGAAGATGTTTCTTTTCTCAGACTCTTAAAACTTAACTTCATCTAACCTCTGTGATTTTTATTCTCTGATCTGTTTTGATTTTGATCTAATGTCTTTTAAGTTTCCCCCTACTCGATGTTTTATTGTGCTATTTTAATATCAGTTATCGTTTTAATACGAGCAACCTGGAGAAGTTCTATTATTAGGGAAGTCTATATATTATATACTATAAATATAACAGTATGTCCCAAAATGTGTTACTTTGCATTTAATTTGCTCTTTACTTTTATTCTTACAACTAGCCAGCTACAACTAGCCAGCTCCACCTTTCTTTTTTCCACTAGCTTTATACATTAATTTAAAAATGTATCTCAGCTGACATCTAAAAAGCAATGCCTTCTTTTAAGATCAAAAACTGCATCCATAAGATTGATTCTTCTAAACAATTATTATATTTACATCCTGCTCAAGAGCTTCATGGACTTACTCATTCTCCGAAGAAGATCCCATTCCTCTTGTAGGAATGCTCCATAGTGACCTACCAATAAATGAATAAATAAAAAATTAAAAAACACAGCCCCCTGGGATAGCTCACCGTGTGCTACATAAAACACCAAGATTAATATAGACCCAGAGAAATGTTTCTTTTTTTTATTTTAAATTTTTATAATTTTTTTATTAAAGAAAACAAATACAATACATAACAGAATAACACAAAAACACCACGTGAATAACATAAATGTGAAAAAGAAAAAAATTACAACACAAATGGCTTACATTACTATTGCTCTCCAAATCCTTTATCATCATATACTTATTCCACATATTTTATATCACATTGATTATATATTTTTATTTCATGTATCTCCTTGTACTCATTATTGCTATAATAATTTCATTCTTAAATCTATTCTTTTCAACTATATTTTTAAATGTTTTATTAATTTTTATTATGAAAAAAATTAAACAATACAAATGCAAATAAACAAAGCCCCTCATAATTAACAAAAAAAATGAATAAACCCACCCCCTAGAGCCAACTTTTTGTTTACTCCACTTTCCAAAATTGCCATTCTTCTTGTGAAAGGGTAGCTTTACCATCTCTTATCAAAACTTTTTCCAAGAATATTTTCCAAATTTCTTCAAAATCATTCCCCTTTACAAGACCTTTCATAAATCTGATTCTACAAGTTAACTTATCATTAATTGCAATTTTCCACACTTCTTTATACCATTCCTCTATTTGAATTTCTTCATTTATTTTCCATTTTTTTGCTATTATTAACCTTGCTGCAGTTAACAAATTTGTTATTAATTCCTTCATTGCCATTGCCTGAGTACACTCAACCTTATTATATATAGACAACAACCCTATATTTGGACATATTGGTATATCAATTTCTATTATCTCTTTTATTTCTTTAAAAACCTTTTGCCAAAATTCCATTATCCTATTACAATTCCACCACATATGCATATATGTACCAATTTCTTGACATCCTCTCCAACATAATCTAGATTATTTCTCATCTATCTGATTTAATCTTACTGGAGTCAAATGCCATTTCCAACCTATTTTATAATAATTCTCTTTTATTCTTATCGATAATTTTTTTAAATGATGTTGTTTCCAAATTTTTCTCCATTCTTTTATATCTATATTTTGTGATGTCTCTTCCTCCCACATTTTTCTAAGATAATCATCCTCTTCTTGATCTTTTGACAACATTTTATATATTTCACTTGTAATACTCTTTAATAATTCATTTTCTCTTTGAATAATAATTTGTTCAAATTTAGTATGTTTTTTAAAATCTTTAACATATCTTTTCATACTCTTTGTCCATTACTCTAACTGTATATAATTTAACCAAGATATTTTGGTTTCCTGCAATCTCTCTTTTATTTTATCTTTATTAGTCATTATTTTCATCCAATCTTTTAATCTATATATTTTTTGTTTTTTTATTTCTTTCTCTATTATTTCTCTTAAATTTATTGGGAATTTTTCCATCCTTACTATTGGAGTTAATGTTGATATATTCGAAATCAATTTTCCTTTATTTTTCTTCCAAATTTCTATTATATTTTTTATGAAAGGATTTTCTATCTTTTCTATTTCTTTCTTTAAAAAATTCCTGAAAAATATATTTTCCAATTTCATCTCAATATTTGTATCATCTATCTCTAACCATTCTAAGTCACCTTTTCCTGAGACTCCTTCTATAATATATCTCAGTTGATTTGCATAATAATACCATTTTAAATTTGGAAGTCCTAAGCCACCTTCTTTCTGACTTTTATACCAATATTTCTTGTTGATCCTCGCTCTCTTATACCCATTGCAAAATTTAATAACTTTTGCCACTCTTTTAATTCTTCCTCTGATACTTTTATTGGTAACATCCTAAATAAAAAATTAATTTTAGGTAGTATTTTCATTTTTACCACTGCTATTCTTCCAAACCATGATAAATTTATATTTTTATAATCTTCTAATTTCCGTTTAATTTCTAATTTTAATTTCCTGTAGTTTTTTTCCTCTAGTCCTTGTAAATTTTTTGTAATATCTATTCCTAAATATTTAATTGATTCTTTTACTTTAACTACTATTCTTTTATTACCTGTAAAATTTTGTACTTCTCTTTTGGTATAATTAAATAACATTATTTCTGATTATTTCTAATCCTGTCTTCTCCCCAAACTCTTTTAAATGTTTGTCTATTCTGTCTATCTTTTTAACTGGATCTTTAATTGTTAACAATGTATCATCTGCAAATAAACTTATTTTATTTTTTTCCTTGATTCCAATTCCTTCCAAATTCTCACCGTTTCTTATTGCATTGGCTAAAGTTTCTATAACTATTGCAAATAAAACTGGAGATAATGGACATCCCTGTCTCGTTCTTCTTGATATTTGAATCTGTTCTGTAATTCCATCATTTACCATCACTACAGCTGTGTTATGTGAGTATACTTGATTTATTAACCCTTTAAATCTCTCTCCTACAGAGAAATGTTTCTACTCAGACAATCTGAATTTCATTTACTAGAACCTACTTAGAAGGTAAGATGCTATCTCGCTGTTCCTACGAGAAGTACAGAAAGTTAGTGCTCGGTAGAGATTACAAACTTCTGTGTTCCCATTAAAATTCTGTTCTCTTCACATCAGCAGTTCTCAGTAGCCCAACTCAGCATCTTGTCTGCTCTTTCCTCACCTAAAGATTGGTCCCTTTATTTCCTAAATATTATGTTGTATTACTGCAATGAAGAAAATCTAAGAATAAAGCAGCTCATCAGGGCATTATACATGGAAGTTTCAAGTAAGAGGTTTAAATTGGTTTGTTACTTGCTTTAATCCTTAAAAGACTGATTCTGAGTTTACAGCAGAAGCAAAGGCTACATTCCTAAATAGACCTACCAGGTGGTACTTACCATTACAATCAGCCAAATTTGCATGTTCAAGTTTCAACTGCACTGTCCTTCTAATTCATCTGGATTGCTGCTGTCCAAGAGTATACTTAGCAAAGCTAATACATTTTACTCAGACATCCCACTGTGTTTTAGTTCACACATACCTCTCTTTGCAATCATCTGAGGACACCCCAAATTCAGGTCAACAGCATCACAGTAATCTTGAGCCAGCAAAGCAGCCTGAACAAACACTTCTGGATCATTGGCACAAAACTGTGAAAGGTATATAGAAGCCAAAGAATAAATCAGATATTTAACACTGAAATAGACTACTATACAACAAAACATCTCAAACATTATGGTTGTCAGTCTCTTACAGATATTAAACACATCTTATTCCCCCTCCATCCATTTACTGTCTGGCAAGTTCTTCATATTTATTAATTTGTCAGATAACAGAGTACACACTTACTACCCGCTTTGTAATGTTTGGTCACACTACCTCACAAAGATGTCTTTGTGAAAATCCAGACAGACTAAAAGTGTCCCAACATCAGGATTTCATGTCCTGGTAACTGTCCCAAGTAATTTTCATTAAGAGTTTCAGTCTGGACACCTGCTATTCTAAAAGAGCACTGTTTTGTAATGTTGTATGGACCACTATCTATGCTAGGTTGTATGCTGCCACTCATTTTGCAAGGATAGGCTCAAAGAAGTGATGTTGCAACCAGTCCCTAAGAAGCATCGGAAGATACTGCTAAGGATGCACACATCAGTCTGTGTTAATAAATACACACTCCATAAGAAGCAAAACAAAAAAGCTGTTTCCAAGAGACATCTGTAAGCTACTCTCCTGCCACAATGAAAAATTGAATTGCGTATCTGTTATCTCAAGGAAGGCTGACAAAGCATAAATACAAAAAGAAGCCAATCTGACAACCTACCACTGTAGCACAGCAGTCCCAGGTTACACAGCGACACTAAAAAGGACCCTGAAGACACATCCTAAGAACACCTCTCATCATTCTATCTCTCGTAAAGAAATCCAAGTGCAGCAGTCATATTATTATAAGGAAGTGTTTACTCACTGGACATGATCTTTGTGTGAAATCATACTATGTAATAATGATTTCAGGCACACAGAATCAATGACCCATATAAGATACTATACTATATATACTATACTATATTATCTACTATATAAAAGTCAAAGTTTGTCTGTTTGTGAGTTTGGCTCTTTCCCTATCTCTGGCAGGCAAAGACCTCATAGGATTGGATGTGTGAGGCAAAGACCTCATAAGATTGGCTGGCTGTGAAGATTCTACGGAATCTTGGGGTAGGCAGTTCAGTGAAGGGCCTTTATAATTCTCAGCCGAGAACTCAGGCCAGTTGCTATGGAGACGAGGCCTAACAGCAAGAAGGAAGGCAGTATATTCCCTCAGGAACCCAAACTCTGTATGTTAATAACTCTGAATACAGACAAGAATTACCTATGAGAAAATAAAATCCTGGGCAACGCCATGTAAATACAGTAGTAATATAACATAGGATAGACATGCATTATCTACATAGGTGAAATTTGAGTTTTAAGATGAATGTTGCATCATTTAGGTAGTTTAAACCTGTCACTTTAGAAATATTCATTATACAAAAGGAAAGAGAGGAGAAATGCTGAGCAGCAAATATTGGACAAGATGAAGAAAGTCGAGAAACGGCTCAGGAAAGATCCTTTTGATGAGAAAATCAGACTACAGATGAAAGTTTGCCAAGCTGAACTGAATCAACTTAATTTGAAAGAAACAGAACAGCAAGTACGGAGAACAAGATATAATTACTTTGAGCAAGCAAATAAACCTTCAAAGCTTCTCTCTAATCTGTTGCAGAGAAGACAGACTACGAACATTATATCAGAGATAAAAAGTGGAGATGAGAGAATTATTAAACAAGAAGGAATAAAACAGGCATTTTATAAGGACTATGAGAAACTGATGAATAAGATTTCTAAAGTGAAAAAACAGCAGGAATTGGAAGAATATCTGGACAGAACAAATACGTTAAGATTTACTGAAGATCATAGATTGATCTTGAATAAATCAGTTTCTATGATGGAAGTAATGGAAGCGATCAGGAACCTGAAGAATGATAAAGCTCTGGGACCAGATGGTTTTATGGCAAGATATTATAAGATTTTACAACATGAGATTTCAATCCCATTGCAAAGTACAATAAATGAGATTATAAAAGAAGGAGTACCAGACCCTGGAGAGAGGCAAATGTGGTGCTAATTCCTAAAGAACGCAGAGACCTAACAGATGTCAAAAATTACAGACCAATCTCACTTTTGAACATAGGCTATAAGATCTTTGCTTCCATCCTTGCAACGAGACTTAAAAAGACTTTGGCTGAACTTATTCATGAAGATCAGAATGGTTTTATACCAAAAAGATATTTAAGAAATAATATGAGAACAGTATTGAATATAATTGAATACTACGAAAAGCATAATGAAAAGAAAATGGCCATGATATTTGTCGACACACAGAAGGTTTTTGATATGATTAGCTGGCCGTTTATGAAGACAGTAATGAAACAAATGCAAGCTGGAGATAGATTTGTTTCATGGATTGAAGCAATATACAACCGACAAAGAGCTCGATTGGTTATCAGTGGAGATGGAACCAAGCAGATTGAATTGAATAGAGGGAAAAGACAGGGATGTCCTCTGTCCCCCCTGCTATTTATATTGACAATGTTATATTAAATAACAATATAAGAGAAGACAATGTTATAAGAGGAATTCAAATTAAGAAATATCAATACAAACTTAAAGCTTTTGCTGATGATTTGGTACTGTTTCTTGAAGATCCTAAGAGAAACATACAAAATCTCATTGGAATAATACAAGAATATGGAGAATTTTCAGGATTTAAGGTAAATAAAGAAAAAACAGCTTTGCTAATGAAAAACATGACAGATAAGAAGGAGAAGGAACTAGCACTTGCAACTGGATTTAATAAAGTACAAAAAGCAAAATATCTAGGTGTCTGGATAGCAAAAAGAAACAATGAGCTATTTCAAAATAACTATGCGAAAAAAATGGAAAGAGATAACTAAAGATTTGGAAAGGTGGATTTCCATGAAATTGTCTATGATGGGGAGAATAGCGGCTATCAAAATGAATGTACTTCCAAAGATGAATTTCTTGTTTCAAAACCTCCCCATAATATCAAACAGTAAACCCTTCATACAGTGGAAGAAAGACCTGACTAAATTTATATGGCAAGGGAAAAAAACAAGGATTAAATGGAATATTATGATGGATCAAGCATTTCAAGGAGGAATGGGAGTACCAGATTTTCAATTATATTACACAGCTGCGGCATTCACATGGTTAAAAAACTGGATTGACTTACAAGATACAAGAATGCTTGCACTGGAAGGAGCGGACTTGAGGATGGGATGGCATGCCTATATGTTCTATGATAAAGCAAAAATCGACAAAGATTTTTCACATCACTATATCACAGTGGTTCTCAACCTTCCTAATGCCGTGACCCTTTAATACAGTTTCTCATGTTGTGGTGAACCCCAACCATTATCATAGTGTCAGAAGCTCAATCTGAGAAGGGCTTGAAGCGAGGTCTTAGACGACCCCTGTGAAAGGGTCGTGCGACCCCCAAAGGGGTCCCGACCCCCAGGTTGAGAACCACTGCTATATCAGAAAATCGCTTTTGAAAATATGGAATGAATATAAGAGTAAAAACGTAAGGCAGCTACCCATATGGGTATCCCCTCAAGAAGCTTTCTTTGGAAGATGGACAGAATCAGAGAAATGGCTGAGATACGAAGATATATTAGAGAAATCGATGACAAATGTTTATCAAATCAAGAGAAAAATTGGAACAGGAAGGATTATCATTCAGCTGGTTTCCGTATAGGCAGCTAAATGAGAGATTTAAGATGGACTTGAAAACCTATGGAATAGAATTAAAAGAAAAGACAGGAGTGATTAAATGGATCTTTGATAATCCACCTCATTTGTTAGCCCATATATATCAAGAAATTTTAATATAGGAGAGACAGCAGGAGACTGTGAAATCTACAATGATTTTGTGGGCGCAGAATATTGGACATTCAATTCAATTAGACGAATGGGAACAGAGTTGGAGAAGGACACAGAAATTTACAACGGCTCAGAATCTTAAAGAGAATTATTTCAAATTATTTCACAGATGGTATATGACACCAGATAAGTTAAAAAAGATTTACAAAACAGGTACGGGAATGTGTTGGAAATGTCAGAAAGAGGTGGGAACAGTATTTCATATGTGGTGGCCATGTCCCAAGGCAAAGAAATATTGGAGTGAAATACACAAAAAGATGTGTGAAATACTGAAGGTTCAATTTGTAAAAAAACCCTGAATCTTACTTGTTAAACATGACAAATGTTCTTGAGAATACTAGTATTAAGAGACATTGGAGATTAATACTGTCTATAACGACAGCATGAAGAGAATATGCCAAAATGTGGAAATCTCAGTAAATATCCACAATTGAACAATGGTGGGGGATGTTTATTGAAAACAGAAATGCAGATATTGTCTCTCAGAGATTAAAGGGGAAATTGGATGACCAGATAAAAGCAGAATGGCAAACTGTAACGGGTAATTGCTGGGAACTGCCAAGTGAAAATGTCTGAATTATGGCTGAAATAAAAGAGGGATAACTGTAACATAACATGAGTGGATGAGGGAAATGCAAGATCAAACATACAAGATGAACATAGAATTGTGATGCATAAATTTCATATGTGAATAGAAAGTCAGAAAACGAAAACTAGATCAGAGTGGAAGAACAAAAACATTTCATGTACAAGTACAATTTAAGATGATGTTTTTTATTTGTGAAACTTAATAAAATTATTAAAAAAAATAAAAAATAAAAAGAAGTGCCTCATACTTTAAAAAGTATAAAAACCCATAGAGAAATCATGTAATTGTTATTACCTGCACAATCAAAGGTCTATCTTCTGGACATACATCACAATACAGGTTTTCTTTACGATAATTGGCATCTCTGACAAAGACTTGAGCATGCAGCATAGGAGTGTAACACAGCTGGGCTCCATGGCGGCGGCTTAACAGTCTCCAAGCCAATTCACTCTGATCCACCATGGGAGCAACCACAAAACGGGCACTTTTCAGTGTGTTTCTCCAGAACTCAAACCCCTCAAGTTTGGGCATCTTCCTGTGACTGGAAGAAAATTGAAACAACAGATGCTAACATTCTCCAACTGACTCTAGCAACAAAATTTGCAATTTAAAAAAATTATTGCATTTGATAGAGTAGTTATTCAAACTGTTGAAGCAGTAACTCTTGATCATGGCATTTACATGACTTTCAGTTTTATCATAGACACAGTCCCCTACAGTAAGTATACTCAGTGGAATGAAAAAAAGATTTAGAGTACCCTCATTTAAATACATACACATTGTGTGCACACATAGAGAACTTTTATGATACAAATAAATATTTATGGAACCCTGGTGTGCATTCACGTGCTTATAAATGTGTGTGCAATGTAACGTTTAATTCAGCCAATAATACTTACAGGCTGCTACTATATTTTTATAGAACTATAACAGAATAACAGAATGACTTGTAATGTCTATAGCAGCAGTTCTCAACCTGTGGGTCACGACCCCTTTGGGGGGGTTGAACGACCCTTTCTCAGGGGTCGCCTAAGACCATCGGAAAATACGTATTTCCAGTGGTCTTAGGTTCCATTCCCTCCTCGGTGGTCCTCCTGCCCCCCTTGGTGGGAGTGCGTGCAGCCACAGCGTCGCCACAGCAGGAGTAGTGGTGCGCAAGCGCGAGCCACGCGCTCGCATCCTCCTGCCCCCTGTTCAGAAGGGACTGAAATTGCTCCCCTTCTCCACTACTGGGAGAACCTCCTGTCTGACGGGTCAGCTTGGGGGGGGCGGCAGCACGGGGGGCAGCCCCCTCCTTGCCACAGCCCCTGCCCCACTCGCCATGAAGGGGGGCGCTGCAGAAGGGCGGCACTTTTCTGGGGGGGGCGAGCTGCACCCGGCGCAAAAGACAAAGGCGCTGGGATTCCCTCCCCCCCCGGCCAGGGTCGACATTCTGGAAACTTTTCCCACACTGCCCCCACAGCAGAAATGAGAGCAGAAGCAGAGCCCGGGGGGGTTCTCAGGAGTTTTTTCCTGGGGGAGACGCGCGGCTCCTCTTTCCCTCCCTGCCCGCTCCCCTCATTCCTGGCCGGTGAGGTGGCCTTTGCCGGGGGGGAGGCATTTTAAATAATAAATAAATAATTTTATGGTTGGGGGTCACCACAACATGAGAAACTGTATTAAAGGGTCATGGCATTAGGTAGGTTGTTCTATAGGATTACAAGGTATTCCAGAGTCAGGAACAGTCAGCTTACATTCAGCTTTTCATTTGTGTCTTACGACATTTTTATAATAATTTTGTGATTTTGTAAGTTGCCCTGTTTTACATTGTCATATTACACATATTACATAACATATTATATTACATATTGTTATTCTGATTTGTTAAAGACTTACATTCATTACCGGCTACTCCAAACAAAACCCAGTGGATTTTTACTCCTATATTATTGCACTTTAGTAACATCACACTCAGAAGGCCATTTCAAAAATGATGCTACATAAACAGCACTGAAACAGCACTGTCATCTTCTCCTCCGCTGATTTTTACATCAGCAAAATAGTGTAAGAAATCCAGATTAACGGCTTAAAACTCCAGTTAAGTAACAATTTCATCATTTCTTCTCCTATGAAGTTTACAGAGAAATAGCTGTGCTACTCTGTTTCAGTGTGAAAAGAAGAAAAAAGGTGTGTGTCTGTGAGAAGATTCTAGCAGTACCATTGAGACTGATTTATATTTACTTTTTAATGTAAGCAAAAATTCTTCCCTTTGCCTTTACTGTATTTGCTTTCTCCCACTTTTTATGACCCATGAAGATGAATCAGCAGGGTGAGGATACCTCTACATTTCAAATAACAAGATTAAAGGGAAAAAGAAATGCATGTTTCCTAGGTATCTGCTTCAAATTTTTCAACATTAAGAAGTTTGGAATTTACAAACCCTTCTTAAAAAAAGAGGACAGAGAATAATTATCAGAATATAACAGAGAATGAGAGCCAGCATGGTGTAATGGAGACCAGGGTTTGAATCCTCAGTCGCCCATGGAAACTCACTGGATGATCCTGGGCAAGTCACACGCTCTCAGCCTCAGAGTAAAGCAAAAGTAACCGCCCCTGAGCAAATTCTGTCAAGAAAAATTTATCACCTAAATATCCTAAGGCACCACTAATCTTCGGAGCTAACCAGAATCAGCTCTGGTTAGTACCTGGATGGGAGACAGACAAAAATACCTGCTGCTGTTGACTACGATCCCTCTCACCCTACACTGTTATAGTGCTCTTATTCCACTTTCAACATCCTGTGGAATTCTGGGGTTTGTAGTTTACCGAGGCCAAAGAGCGCTTTGAGAATTCTAAATGTTGTGATTTTGTAAGTTGCCCTGTTTTACATTGTCATATTACACATTCTAAATTCCCTCCCTAAACTGCAAGTCCCAGGATTCCAAAGTGTTACAGCAGCACTATAACAGTGCAGTGCAGAAACGGCCTATATTTCAGAGGAAGGAATTGGCACACACACACACACACACACACACCCCGAGTATTTCTTGCCTAAGAAAACTCTATGGAAAATTCATGGGGTCACCTCAAGTCGACAGGTTCGCCTTAGGGTTACCTTAAGCCAGAAATGACTTGATGGCACACAACAACAACACAACACAGAATATACAAAATTTCCACAGGAAGTTCGGCGGGGCTCATCCGAAGAGATGGTTAGAGATGTGGGTTTACTTTTCTGGTTCTGATTTTATGAAGCCAGCCCGCGTGCCACTGGAGTGGAGGGCGACTGGAGAGGGCTGCCAGCCAGAGGGGTAGATATTTACATTACTGCTGCCCCCTAAAGACAGACCGACTGGTCCTGGGGGGCTGCCATACGTTACTCTTCGACAATAAAAGCAAAGGGAGCCCCTCCAGCCCAGCCCTTCCTCCTGGACAGGCACCGCGGAGCAACGCCTGCCTACACGAGGCGGCGGCTGACAGACACGCTGTGACAGTAGGTGGCGGTAATGGAGCCTGTCGGCCTTGCCCGCCCAATAAGCCCCGAACTCGCTGTAACGAAGCCACGCCATGCCCAGAACTCAGTCCGCCCTCCCAGGCTGCACAGACGTGTCTGAGTCAGTCCCCGCTACGTCAGGCCAGAAGCCGAGCCCGCCCGCCGGCCCGCTCGCCCAGGGCGACCCCTTCGCCCAAGCCTCCCTCCTCCCTTTTTTTCTCGCCGCGACGGTACCTGCCTCCTAGGCTGCCCGCTGAGGCTGAGCCCCAGGCAGGGCGCTGAGACACCCGGACGGGGCCTCCGCCATCCCACTCCGACCGGCAAGGCGGCGGCGTCACATCAAACAAGGCCCGTGCGGAAACGACGGCGCTGGCTAAAGAGGCCGCCCAGAGACGCGTCTCCTCTCGGTTGCCTCCTAGCGGGTCCCGGCTAAGCGAGAAGGAGAGAAAGTCCACCGAAAGCAAGGGGAGGGGGGCTCCGAGTTATACGGCACGGTGTAGCCCCGTGTGACTTTGCCCACTCTGGGTCGCTCCTTGTCTGAATCCCCCGAAGCTGACCCCCCCCCGAAATATACGCATATGCCACACTAACATTAGGGGTGCCGGAGTGAGAACTGGGGGCGGCTGCTGTCCCTTTAGTGGCTGTGGAGAAATGGGGGTTTGAGCGCCGGTGTTGCTTTTTACCTGGCCGCGCGACACGCAACACCTGGCGCGGCCCCCTCTTCGTTTCAACCGTTAAAGGTAACGGAGGCCGCTCTCGCTGTTTTCACCTCAGCAACCCTACAGAACGGTTGCTTATTATTTCCTGGGCAGCCCGGGGCCCTGCCTAAGAAGAAAGGTGGGGAAGAAATCGGATAAATAGCAAACTTATTTGTTGCCTAATAAGAATAATAAATGCTGCACGCCATCTGTTGAAGGCCCATTTTACTTTTATATATATATATATATATATGTATATTTATTACTTTTGCAAAGCATAAACAGTAAAAAAGGGTAACAAACTACTAAGCAAATTTTTACATTATGGTACTGTTGCATTATGTGAATGTATAATGGACTCCTTGCTCCACAAAATTCTCACAGCCCTTTGTGTGTGTGTGTGTGTGTGTGAGAGAGAGAGAGAGAGAAAGCAAACTGTTACAAATCTGTTGTTATGGCTGGCCAGTTCCATGGGAAAACTTTTCCTCAGCGTTATCAGCTTGTCCGGAACTGGCACACAGCTGCGCCATCATATGTGTTTTTGCTACATGACATGTTATGGCTATGAACTTGTTATTCACGCTTGCTGTCGTAGGTTCAAGGTGCCTACAACATGTTTACTGCATATCATATAACCCCGTGCCTTGTGAAAAAGGCTCTCTGTTCTTTTGTCTTTGCTCTCTGTTGCTGACCTGCCACGATGTTGGGCAGTTTGAACTTTTCTTCTGTAACTTAGGTAGTTTGGAATTTCTTTTTACCAAATAAACGTAGTCAGTTTGCCAGTTTGACTTCAGCAGTGTTTTGTTTACTTGCTCCGTGAAGCAGGCATGAAGTCTAAAGCAGGCAGGAGATTTTATTATTTTTTATCAGCAGGAGTTTCTAGACTCCTGTTTTTGCAACATGGTAGCAGAGGATGGTCCGCGGTCCAGCGACCTTGTTTTGAGTCCTGCTTCAAAACGCATGTATGTATAAATATACTTATATATATATATCTCAAAAAACAAGTAATAGAACTCTAGTAAATTAAATAAAGTATACTTACCATAAAAAGAAAGAAGAAGATCCTGTTGGAAGGCCCATTTATAAGGGAGTAAGCCTGGCCTTCTTGCTTTTTACCTATTCCTACCGCGCCTTTCTACCTACTACACTGTTTCCGCACTACATTTCCGCACTACACTGTTTCCACACTACACTGTTATTAGTGCTAGTGTTACTCTTTTACTATCCTATGTCAAATCCTGGGAATTGCAGTTTAGGGAGGGGCATGTTTGGCCTCAGTAAACTAAAAACACTAGAATTCCACAGGATGTTGAAAGTGGAATAATAGCACTATAAGAGTGTAGTGCAGAAATGGCAATATCACTTTACTTTGGACCTGCCATACCTTTCTTTTTCCTCAGTTAAGCACTGATTCATTTTCTAACTTATTGTTAATTAGTTATTTTCCAAGTTATAAAAAAAATAAGGTAACACAAAGATTTTACTTAGCTCAGAGAAGCTGGTTGTAAGGTCAGCTGTCTGGACATACCTAAGGCAACAACATGTGTCAACAAGACAATAATGACACAGAACAGGATCTGTTCCTGGTCTAATGGCCCCACCAAATTACACCTGGAATTGGACAGCCACACAGTGGACTCTGATGTCACGGACTTTTTATTAAAATTTTTGTTTTATTAATTAGATATTATAAGAAGATAAGGAGCTGGCAGGAGGGGCTGAGAGAATTAAATGTTGGAAGTGAGTAGTGATTGGTGGAAGGTCCCAGGGGATTTGAGTAAGGCTGGTCAACAGTTGGTATAGTGACTTTGAGAGTTAGGGCATGATGAAGTGAATAAATGGAGGATTAGAATTGTGAGTCAGTCAGTCAGATTTAGGAATTAAGGAGTGTTGTTTAAGAATCTGAGTTGGCCAGGAAAAGAGTGTGACTGAAATATTTGTTTTAAATGTATTAAATTATTAATCTGTTTTATTATGTTAAACTTCTGCTAATAAAGTATTGTATTTGTGTCATGAGCTTTTGGCTTCTGGGACAGATATATAAAGAGTGTATTCCAACACGGTGTCTGTGGCTGCAGCAGAGAAGAGAGAGAGTTGATGTGGAGATAGAAGTTGAATAATAATAATAATAATAATAATAATAATAATAATAATAATAATATTCTTCTTCTTCTTCACAGGGGCCTTTAGGGCACAGTTAGTGGCCACAGCAGTGGGACAGGAAGAGGGCCATGTATTGTTAACAGAGGTAGGAATGAAGAAAAGTCCTCACACTTCGTGGTGGTTGTGGTAAGATTTGTGGAAGTCTTCACATATGGTGGCAGTGCAAGTTTAGGCAGAATCTTATAACTGGTGGAGAAAGTAGTGGAATAAGGGCCAGAGGCCTCACAGTGGTCATGACAGAGTATTAGCTGGCAAGAGGCAACCTAACCTTCCCTGAAGAATATTTTACAATATATCCCTCTCAGGAGATAAATTATAGTAACACTTACAGGTTGGATTGGGTCTGGGTTTTTGTTTTGTTTTACTTTCATTTTGATATTTTCCACTATTTTTGCAATGTGTGCTTGCATCCAGTAGGAGGACATCAGTTGGAAGTATTTTTGCTGAACATCATGCTTAATAAAATACAATGTCATTTGTATTAATAAAGTATCACATGGCCTTTTGCATGTTAATACCACAGCTTACACTGAATTGCCAGCATAGTTTTGCTGAATATGTATATGGTCAAGACAGAGGTACTATAAAGGAATGGTCTATCTGCTCAATTGAGTGGTTTCCATACTACTCTGGAGGAGGTTGTGATCCTCTCAAAAATTCAGGTGCACAATTTGGTGGTCTTCCTGGATCTCTGTGATGCACAGACTGGCCTCCGTGGCTACGAACACATTTTTATCAGTTAGACTGATGTACCTGTCTGGCCAGTGACAGCCTGGCAACAATTACCCTAGCTCTGGTAACCTATCATGCAGATTGCTGGAGCTCACTGCATGTTTGAATAAGGTACAGAACTTATCAATTATCTAGTTATCAACTAGGAACAGACAGTGTGTTCATATGATATCACCATTGCACCGGCTTCTAGTCTGTCTCTGGTCTCATTTCAGATGTGTGTTGAATCATGAAGCCCTCTGAACATAGTTGAACTGCAGCTGCCAGTTTCATTCTTTGCTGGCTACAGCTGATGAGATTTCCAGTATCAGAACATCTGTAGGCTTCATGATTCCCAGTCCTGACAATCAGTCAGCAGATGGTTATAATGCAGAATATAATATTTAAAAATATAGTAAGATGCAGGTTTTTGGCTGCCTTAAGTCCCATTCCTGGAAGTAAGATGGGATATAACAAAATAATGTTTTAAAGTTAGTCTCTCATTTTTGTGCTTACTGCTAAGCCATCATGGGCCATATTTTCATGTACAATAGAATAGCACCTTTTCTTCCAGGTTGTTCACTGCAAAACAGCTGCTGCAGTGTTCCATTTCCTAAATTCTATTGCTTAATGCTTCACACTTCCAACTGTAGCTTTTGTTCTGCCAGTTTCTGATCTTGCTGATCTTGCCACTCAAGTCTGGCCTTTAGGTAATTTACATTGTCTGGGAACCCCTTTGGTATTAAATGCCTGTTCTAAGGAGCAGCTTAGGCCTAGTAGTTTGCACTATGACTTTTGTTCTATGTGTCTTCAGCAGTATTTGCACAATGTATGGTTTCAAATGGATGAGTATTTTCTTATTTGCTAGAATACTATATCAGTCTATATAGTTTGACAAATGTTAAGAAGCAAGGGTAGAACTTTACAGTACTTTAGAGGGTTGTAGCCCAAGGGAGAAAAAAGGTGTTCCTATGCCCAGGGGTTTCCTGATCTTACAAAAGGTATAAAAATACTTGTGCTCTATGTTATCGTGTTTTGTGTTGTGAAATTTCCTTTCTTCTTCGTGGTCTCTGTGCCTTCATACACTAGGAGCTTTAGCGCCTGCGCGGTAGCGTTCGGAAACTTCTAGAGCTTGTTCGCTTGGCGGGAACCCCTCCCCCACGCCGGTACTGCGCATGCTCCTCCCGCCGAGCAACGGTCTCTCCTCAGTTCTTTCTCGTCCGCCGCCGCGTACGGAAGGTTCTTTAGTTTGTTCCTCTCACGTCGTGCTTGGCTTGCTGTTTTTTCACGGTTTTACGGACTTTCGGACTGTCTTTGACCTCTCTTTCGGACTCCCCCTTCGGTTTTTCGTCTTTTTTGGATTTCGGAGTTTGGCGTTTCTTCGTCTTATGTCCGCGCTCTTTAAGAAGTGCGTGTCCTGCGGCCGCAAGGTTGCCCTCAACGACGGCCATAAGGAGTGTCTCTTCTGTTTGGGCGAGTCCCACAATATCCGGACTTGCCAAATTTGTAGGGATTTTACTCCCCAAACTCTTCGCAACCGCTCCGCGAGACTCAAGTCTTTTTGTTGGGAGCAGTCTCTGCGGGCGATAGACGAGACCTCCACTTCCAAGATGGCCGACAAGAAGACGACCACGCCATCGATGGTATCGGCGGCTGCCGTTCCGTCCACCTCGTCGGTATCGGGCTCGGTACCGGCGAAACGCCGATCTCGGCGTTACCGAGGATCCCGAAGCTGTCGGCGGCTGCCAAGTCAGCTAAAGGATCCTCGACGGCGAGGAAGGCTGAGGCTCCCCTTACGGAGACGCCTGCAAAAAAGCGCCCTGCTCCGGACGGAGGCAAGGGCAAGGAGAAGGAGAAGAAGAAGAAGAAGAAGGAAAAGAAGCGCTCCCCGGCTGGGGACGCTCAACCTCCTACTCCTCCTCCTACTCAGCAGCCTTCCAAAGGGCGAGGCGAGTCCGTCGACCTCTCGGAGGATGAGATCGAGGACGTTCCCCAACAGCGCCCGGACTCGCCTGTGGCAGACCCTCCAACCCTGGTGGAGGAGCGCCACCGCCCCTTAGCCGTCGCAGGTCGGCCGACCTGCAGCAGAGAGAGCCCTCTGCTTCTCCGGAGCGGCGTTCGACCTCCTTCAGGTCCCGGTCCCGCTCTTCCGAGCGTCCGGTGGCCTCGCCGCCTCCGAGGGAGACAAGAGAGGAACAACCTCGCTCGTCTGCCTCCAGATACACCTCGGCGTCCTACGTGGCCAGGTACGCGAGGGAATCTGAGTGGAGAGAGCGCCCGGCCTCCTATCGGTCCCATTCGCCATCGTACCGGGATCGGTACCATCGTGGCCCGAGTCGCTGGGAGACCTTCCGGAGGTCCCGGTCACCTCGTCGACAGCGCGAATCGCGCTCGCCTAGAGGGGACGAGGCTCGGTACCGTCGACGCCGAAGCCGATCTCCGTTGGACCGCCGCTCCTTCAGCCGCTCTCCCTCCCCTCGATATCATAGGGCGAGGGAGCCTTCACCACGGTATCGGGCGATATCGCCACCTCCTAGGGTCACGGCGACGGCGACGCGCCCTACGGAGTCGGTGGTGACTGAGCGGGCTACGACGACGTCAGCCTGCCAGACTACCCCGGTCACCACCAAGAGGGTGAAGTCCGTGGTCAGCCATCCCAAGCGGGACGCTGCTGCTACCACCGCCCCGGCTGCGGAGAAGCCTAGGAAGGCAACACCTGCGGCGACTACGAAGGAGCCGGAGAGCGAGCGGCAAGAGGACTCACCGAGCTCGGAGTCGTACGACTCGAGTGCGGAGTCTGAGGTGTCTGAGGCGGCCTCCCAGGAGTCTCCTCCGTTGGGATTCGGGGACCCGATCCCAGATTCTGCTCCAGAGGACGTCCACCAGTTCTCTGCGATGCTGCTCCGCATGGCCACTACCCTCGGCCTTAAGATCGCCGATGCGGAGCCGGAGGATGACGATCCAGCCTTCTCCGTTTTCGAGGAGAAGCGACCTTCCACGGCCCCGCTGCCTCTCCTGCCCCGGGTATCCAGACTGGTGAAGGCCGCCTGGGATAGACCGGCCTCGGCTCAGCCGATACCGCAGCGGTTAGAACACCTCTACAGGGTGCAGAAGGATAACGCCGGTTATCTATTTAATCACCCTGCACCGAACTCTGTGGTCGTCGAGTCCGCGCAGACGAAGGCTCCGGCAGGCAACACACCACCCCGCCGGACAGAGAGGGCAGGAAGTTGGACGCCTACGCAAGGAGGTTCTATTCGGCTGCCTCCTTGCAGATCAGGCTGTCCAACACTCAGGCTTGCCTCGCGGCATACCTGAAGAAGGTGCTCGATCGCCTGCAACCAGCGATGGAAGCGGTACCGGAGGACATCCGCCAAGCCTCCTCCGTGATCTTCAATGAGGCTATCTCCATCGCTCGGCACCAGATGGCCTCCTCCCGGCACGCAGTGGAGATCGCCTCCCGGGTCATGGCGGATCCGTCGGCCTCCGCCGCCATGCTTGGCTTCGACCGGCCGACATCCAGGAGGACACCAGAAGGAGGATTGAAGATCTCCCCTTCGACGGTGAAGGCCTATTCAATTCGTCCACAGACGAAGCTTTGGACAATCTCGTCAAGGCGAGACTGACCGCAAAAAAGATCGGGCTGCAGCCGGCCACGCAGACCCGCAGGGCCTCCACCTTCCGACCATCCTGGCGACGATCTTCCACCTCGTCGTTCCAGCGTTCGGCCCAGTCTGGACAGTCGAGACCGTCCTCCGGCTCATCGGCCAGACGCACGATTAGGCGGCGCCCGCCTTCGTCGAAGAAGTCCTCCTCCGAGACAAAGTCTCGGTTTTGACGTGCCTGGCAGGACCCGCCAATACCCACTCTTCAGCCTACCATCAGCGCTCGGAGACCGACCGACCCTCGCTCGACACCTAGCGGAGTGGCAGTATGTCACTACGGACTCTTGGGTGCTTTCCATCGTCCGTCTTGGCTACGCCATCGAGTTTCTCGATATTCCTCCTCGCGGCGTTTATTACTCCACGCCGTCGAGTCCGGCCCTCCTGGAAGAGATCCAATCCCTCCTCCAGAAAGGGGCGATCGAGCGGCTCCCGCAAGAGGCCAAGACCACCGGCTTCTTCTCCAGGTACTTCACGGTACCGAAAGCCGACGGTACCCTCAGGCCGATCCTAGACCTCAGAGGGGTGAACTACTACATCCGCCCCAAAAGGTTCAAGATGGTCACGATACCGTCGATCCTACCCTTCCTACATCGAGGGGACTGGTTCGCCTCCATCGATCTCCGAGACGCATACTTCCATATCGCCATTCGCCCGCAGCACAGACGGTACCTCCGCTTCGCAGTCGACGACACCTGTTACCAGTACAAGGTGCTGTCGTTCGGACTCTCGACTGCCCCAAGGGTCTTCACCAAGTGCATGGCCCCGGTGGTATCCTACCTGCGGACGAAGGGCGCTTCCGTCTTCCCCTACCTCGACGATTGGCTGTTGGTGGCGTCCTGCAAACAGAGACTTTACCACGACGTCCACATGACGTTGTCACTCCTGACCCGCCTTGGTCTACGAGTGAATCCGAAGAAGTCCCACCTCGAGCCGGCGAGGATCTTGGACTTCATCGGGGCGACGCTCGACTCGACCTCCGCCAGGGCGTACCTACCAGAGTCTCGAGCACAAACTTTGATCCGGGCCGCCGCTCACGCTCGTACGGCCCCGACGTTATCTGCGAGAAGCGTCCAGCAGCTCTTGGGCTACATGGCTGCGACGACCGCTGTGACATATCTCGCCAGGCTGAGAGCAAGACCTCTTCAACACTGGTTCGTCCGCATATTCGACCCCCTGCGAGACGAACAGACACTCCGACTGCAGCTGCCGGGAGACGTCCGCTCATCCCTCCGATGGTGGCAGTCGCGACGCAATCTCATGTCGGGGATGCCTTTCCAACAGCCGACACCGAAGGTGACGGTAACGACCGACGCCTCCCTGTATGGATGGGGTGCCCACTGCGGCGATCTCAGAGTCCGCGACAGATGGACCGACGACGAGACCGCTCTCCATATCAACGCGTTGGAGCTGCTTGCCGTCTGGAAAGCCCTACGGGCGTTCCGCCATGCCGTGGCGGGGCGCACGGTCCTGATTTGACGGACAACACCACCGCCGTCTGCTACATCAACAGACAAGGTGGGACTCATTCCACGACCCTGCTCGACATCGCGCTCGGCCTGTGGGAATGGTGCATTCGCCTGCACACGCATCCCGTGGCGGTTCACCTGGCCGGGCAGGAGAACACCACAGCAGACGCCCTCAGCAGGGACACCTCATCCCATCACGAATGGTCTCTCTCCGGAGAGGCGTTCAGACTGATTCGGGACCGCTGGGGCGAACCATCGATCGACCTCTTCGCGACCAGGGAAAACGCGAAGTGTCGCCGATTCTGTTCCAGAGCGGGCCACGATCGTGCCTCCATCGGGGACGCTTTCCAGTTTCCGTGGACCGGGAACTCCTCTACGCGTTCCCGCCGTTCCCGCTGCTCGGCCGGACGATATCGAGATCCTCGCCGACCGAGCCGACGCGATCCTGGTAGCCCCGTACTGGCCGAGGCAACATTGGTTCGCACCCCTGCACAAGCCGCGCGAGACGACCTGCTCCGGTTGCCACCGACACCGGACCTGCTCTCCCACTCCGGCGGCCGAGTCCTCCATCCGGACCTGCCACGCCTGGCCCTCCATGCCTGGAGGATATCGCACTAGACGATCCCGTGCTCGGTACCGTCCTCGTCGCGGCCAGGAAGGAATCCACCCGTCGCAACTATCAATACAAGTGGCGACGCTTCCTGACCTTCGCTAACGAGAGGAGTGAGCCGGTATCGCCCGCGGGGCTCTCGACCGTCCTGCACTTCCTCCTGCACCTCCGGCAACAGGGCCTGGCGTTTCCATCCCTGAAGGTGATCTCTCCGCGATCGTGGCATACCAACCGCCACGATCTGCTGCCTCGGCCTTCTTCAGGAACGATACCGTTAAGCGGTTCCTGAAAGGACTTCATCATCTCTACCCGCCGGTATCGCCGCCGCTACCGCCGTGGTCCCTCTCGCTGGTGCTCTCGCAGCTGACGAAGCCGCCCTTCGAGCCGATGGCGACCTCGGATGACAGGCTCCTGACAATGAAAACTGCCTTCCTGGTAGCGGTGACCTCAGCGAGGCGAGCGGGTGAGATCACAGCTCTTCGTTCCGATGAGCCCTTCACGGTCTTCCACAGGGACAAGGTGGTCCTGAGACCTGACATCTCGTTCCTGCCAAAGGTGGTGTCCAGTTTCCATCTCAACCAGGACATCATCCTGCCTGCCTTCTTCCCCGAACCCGACGACACCGTTGGAGCGGCCCTCCACTCCCTGGACGTGCGTCGGGCATTGGCTTTCTACAAGGACAGGACTGCTTCCTTCCGACAGACGCCGCATCTCTTTGTTTGCTATGGGCGACGTCGGAGGGGCCTAAAGTGTCCACCCAGCGCTTCTCCAAGTGGGTGGTGAGGACTATTGAACTGGCGTATGAGCTCGCGAGGAAGCCTCCGCCAGTCCTGCTTCGAGCCCACTCCACCAGAGCTGTGGCTACTTCTGCGGCCCTCCTGCGAGGAGTTGACCTGCATGAACTCTGCCGTGTGGCGACCTGGTCCCAACCATCGACCTTCGTGCGCCACTACAGGCTCGACTGCCGGTCGCGCAGAGATGCCCGGTTTGGACGTGAGGTGTTGGCTTCCGTGCTGTAGGACCTGACCCGCCGTCCGACCGGTAAGCTACACAGTCTCCTAGTGTATGAAGGCACAGAGACCACGAAGAAGAAGAACAGGTTGCTTACCTGTAACTGTGGTTCTTCGAGTGGTCATCTGTGCCATCATACACACCCGCCCTTCCTCCCCTCTTTCTCAGGTCCCTGTAGGTTCTACGGCGGACGACAGAACTGAGGAGAGACCGTTGCTCGGCGGAGGAGCATGCGCAGTACCGGCGTGGGGGAGGGGTTCCCGCCAAGCGAACAAGCTCTAGAAGTTTCCGAACGCTACCGCGCAGGCGCTAAAGCTCCTAGTGTATGATGGCACAGATGACCACTCGAAGAACCACAGTTACAGGTAAGCAACCTGTTCATCCACAGCAACACAAACTAGAGATGTGGGTCAGAGGTAGAAAAATGACTTGTGATTATGATAATTGTGACATTGTGGGTAACTGATACTGCATGTAACAGGATTGTGGGAGAACCTCATTCAGGGTGTTGTTTTCTGATACAGGCTTATGTTTCTAAATGATATGTAGTTGTGCCTCAAGGGCATTTTCACATATGATGAGGTCATTTGTGGTTAAATTAGTTTGTTCTATAAATACACCATCTGCATTGGCTGGAATATACATTTTTTGTTCTTTTACATTAAAAACATTTATATATGAGGCAAACAGTGAAAGAGAGGCTCCAGTGTGTGGAAATGGCTAAGTGGAAACTTGTGGAAAGACAAACTTGCTGCAGGATTCAGTAATGGAAGGAAAGAGAGTACAAAATGGACTGTTTATTTATTCATTCTTACAAACCAATATAAATTATTTAAAGTTATAGTTACATTACTAATATACTTTAAAAACTTCTTACATTCAGGCCTGAAAGACTGTGGAATATAATTAATCCAAATCCTTTCTCATCTGTTTAAAACATCATGCCAAATGTTATTGATAGAAACCATATTGTGTAGAAGACTTTGCCAGAATGTTATTTCTAATATTTCAGATGGTAAATTATAATTTTTCCATCAGGGAGATGTTCCAGATCTTCTTTGTCTGGCTGTCAACTGAAAAGTTATTCATATTCTTCTACTTCTGGGCTGTTTGAAGCCTGGCAGCTGTGCGCAAAAAGAGGATCAAATCCTTACGACCAAATGAACCATGTTGGTGGTTAAAAATAGAAAATGAAGCTACTTTAGGACTGGGGTTAATGACTTGGTAAGTTATTTTACTTATAGCTGTGGAAATGTTTGTCTAGTATGTAAATGTAAACAGAGAATACCAACAGAGATATATGTTAAGTTCCTGGAGCACCACGCAAGCTCCAGTATTTGTTGCTTAAGTTTGTGTTTCTATGTCTTAAAATAAATTAGTGTTAGATATTGTGTTTTCCTTTATCATAAGAGAGGTGGATTTAATGAACTTACTGAAGATTGCCAAGGTCCTGTATGGACTCCAAGCAGGAAGGGTGGGTGCTAGACACAGCTGTAGTCTATCTATCCATTGTGCTAGAAAGTAGGAATGATGCAAGATGCCAGACAGCTTTTTTTTGTCTGGAGTTCAGCTGCATTGACTCTCCTGCCTCTGGCCACTCCTAGGTTCTTCCTGCTTCCTAGGAGCTGATAGATCTCTGGCTCAGCATTTTGACTCTCAGCTAGCTTACACCTGGCACATTGCTTCTCATGGTGAGCCAGCTCTAAGGAGTGTGAGGTCCCTGACATAAAGGGTCCCAGCTGCTCAGAAGACTCTGACCCAGAGGTTAATGCCACCACAGATCCTGGTCTTGGCACAAGGGCCCAAACCTCTAGGTTAGAGTCCAGGTTGCTGCTCAGAGTTGGGGTGATGGGATTTAAGGGCAATGCTTCATTTTGCACGTGCAAAGATCATACCTACATTCATTCATATGTAACAAATTAGTCATTTTGAGGTATTAGCTGTTTGTGGAGATGCCGTAATCACAATAAGCTACTTGGAGTAAAACACAATATGGTTCTTTTATTTTTGCAGACTCCATTCAGCCATTGTGTTACATGGCACTAGTGAAGTTTTTAGACACTTCTGAATTAATGGCAGCTGTTCTGAAATTCATAACTGAGGAACAATTGCGCTTCTTTTCCTCAGACATCTAAATGCCAATATCTGTTTCATCTTCCATAATTGATAGTGTGAACATTTGCATAAAATAGTCATAAGAACTGACCTCTATTTTTTTTAAATATCCAATTAAATAAAATAAAAAATGCCCAATGATTGTTGAACATTGGCTCCTCAATAATTGATGACCAGTGTGGCTACAAACCTAATTCAGGCATTACCTAGGCTTAAGGAATCAGAAGTGAGCTGCAGGGTCCCATAGTCTTTTGGTACCCATAGACTTTCTCACCTCATGCCTGAAAGTCTACTCTGTTTACCTCAGTCAGGCATTATACCTGACTGTTCTTAATCATGATTACGATCAATCCAGGGCACTAAGGAAGATTTAGGAAAACATGTGTTGCTGCGTTGACCCTTATTCAGATATAGATTTCCTTTCTACTGGTAAAACCATCTCTCATGAAAATTAAGAATCTGAAGTCCTTTTAAGATAAAGATCTAGAGTGAGCTAATGGGTTGGTGCATTCAGGTAAACTCCAGCTTATCCATGGGTTTTCTTGACCAAATTCTTGCTGTTGCATTCACCCTAGACTGTGAGAGAGTTACTCAGTCAAAGTCAGCCAGGGGGCTTTCCACAGCTGAGAGGGGATTTGAACCCTGGTTGTCTAGAGTGCTATTCCAGTGCTCAAACCACTATACCAAACTGGCTCTGAGTTAATATGTTTAAAAGGGAAGGAAATAATAGCAATGTGATCTGTTCCCAGTATGTGTGTGTGTGTGTTTATCTGAAGCCTATACTCATGTTATTTCCCTCCATTGCTGGAAATCTGCGAGAGTGAGAATGAACTAAAATGGTATAAATAGTGCAAGAAATGCTCATATGTGGGCTTGTGTGTGTGTGTGTGTGTGTATGTGTCATGTTCAAAAGTGCAGAAAGATTTTAATAGCAGCCACTGAAATGCCACACTTTAGGCTCTCAGTGCAACCCAACTTAGAGATAACCTTGCTAAAGGAAGTATTTTATTCTCACTTGTAGGTTTATTACTAGTGATTTGTTGCAACAGAAAGGCAAGCTGCTGCAAACAATTTGATACACATTCAAACATAGCCCACTCTCCATTTCTATTTCATTATTGCTGCCTTATTGATTCTATTCAAATATGGCCCCTGGAGGAAATGTTCTCATAAATACTTAGCACCCAACAGCAGTTCTCATATTTTGCACCAACTGTTCTCACTACAGTGCTGCATGATAGGTTACTCCCATTCAGGTAATGGGGAAATGAAGTTAATTGAATGAGCTCCTGAAGCCAGAAGGCAGGGTAGGTAACATGCTGCCCTCCAGATGTTGTTGGATTACAACTCTAATCAGTCCCAACAAATGTAGGGAATGATGGGAGCTACAATCCAACAACATCTGGATGGCCAAATGTTCCCATCCATGAAAGGAAGGAAGGCAGAACTAAGAAGAACATTTAAGAGTACATGATTGTTAGTCATGTAGCTCAGTTATTTGACTGTACCTCCCTGAGGTATTAAAGGAAGAGAAAGCCATAGTCCAAGGTCATCAGGAAATGCTTTTTACACTCTCCAAACCAAACTAACCTGGAAGTGTTAGGGAGCATTTCTCTTTATTCCTTCAGAAAGAAAAAGAAGTCAAATAGCAGTAAGTGAGCAAGGAACGTAGAAATAACAGACAAGAAAAGCCATAGCAGAGTTTAAGTTGCATTTAATTCCAGGAGAGCCATAGAAGAAAGGACACCCCAGACCTTATTCATCAAAGTAATGTAAAAATTGAAAAAAAAAGAAAAAAGCAGCAATCACAACATAACTGGAATCTGGAAGTGTTCTCATTTTATACTTCAAATTTCAAAGTAATTTCCCCTTAAAATTAAGAACTAAAACCAGTCACCTTGCTGCTTGTCCACAGAGGATGGCTTAGACCCACTCACTTCCAGTGGGTAGGGCATGGGTGTGCACTTCTCCAAGCCCCAGTGCTGGTAAAACAATCCAGCTGAGACACTGGCTTCTAAAGCCATTTGGAGAGGCACAGTAATCCTGTGTGATGCTAGCTTGTCTCCTCTGTATCATTGGTGCAGCAAAGATGGACTGATTCCCCTACAAGCATATCCAACATAGAAGCAGCTAGAAAATGCTTATGGGACTCTATTTTCTTCTTCTTCTTCTTCTTTTTTACACAGGAGCTTTCAGCACACAGTGATAACTGCTGAAGAGCTTTGTATTTTGAAAAACCGAGGAAGGAAATGGCTCAGCTGTCGGAGGGTAAAATCAAATTCTTATCAATAAGAAACCATGTGAAGTCTGAACTACACTCCTTCCAGTTGCAAATGGGGGCAAATCAAGTAGCTAGATTAAATGTTTTCAGGGGGAAGTGATGACACAGAACTCAGAAAACTTCATATGCTTAATATGCAGTTCCCAAATGGATGTAAGAGATACCCGAGATTTTAACCCCAGCTTTTGGTAAGGGAAGCATGCATTACACATGCTCAGAACTATCAATTTGTTCTACTGAAGTCTCAAAAGGGACTGGCAATTTAACAGAAATAATAAATCCCTTCTGCAGAGAAATGTGTTATTTTGGCTGGGAATGTGCCTTCTAGTCTTCTTAAGGTGAATTTTGGTTTAAACTGGGGGAAAAAACTGAGGCAACCAGCAGAAAGAAAATATTCCACAATGGAATATTTTGTCCTTATCATTTAGTCAGTGATGTATTAAAACACTCTAAGTGAAGCAACAATGCAATAAATACCTAGATATTTCAAATTAAAAGTAATAGTTACAAAAAAGAACCCTCAATGGAATTAACTTACTAATATTGCTACAGACTGACTCTTCACAGACAAAAGTGTCTCCAAAATCAGTTGCAGCTTCCCTCCTTGCTCACTGAGCTTGGTTAGTTTCACTTTGGAATACTTCTAAGACAACAATACAATACAAAGCACAACACACATACATACACACACATCTGGTCCTAATTTTCATACTGCCAAATGGTGTAAATTCTTGCCATCAGCATAGGTCCTTACAATAGTTACAAAAACAGTCACTGTGTCAAAAGAGAGACAAAGAAAGGAGAGAGAGAAAGAGGGATGCTGATCAACAGGGCTTCCTACATGTGGCTGCAGAGCAGATGGTATGATGGATTACAGGAAGAGTTCCTTGGGGCTGTCCTAAGGGTTAGGTCTGAATTCTCTCTAGCAATGACAGCAGAGTTTCTGAAGCATCTAGCCCTCTCGAACACTGTCCCGAGGTTCTGCTAGTGAGCTGTGAATGATCCCAATAATTGACTCAACACCATCTCCCTCCAGGATGGTACAGTGGTCCCCTTCAACGACATGGACAAATACGTCTCCATCACAGACCTGCATAGGATACAGAGAAGAGAACATAGCACACACATTTTAGTTCTATGTGCCTTTTGTTTCTTCAGTCAGAAGTCAGAATCATCTGAGAAGATCTTCAAGTACTTTCCCCACATTCCAAAACATATTGAAATCGAACACAACTGGAGACGTATTAAGCAGGTCGTAAGCTATATTTTCTTTTGGGAGAATTATCTCCATAGTCTACCAAACTAGATCTTTCTGCTTGACTGTTCTTGTTATGTGACTTCAAGTTAGTTCTGACATATGCAACCCTAGCCTAGTTTTTTCTTGGCAAGATTTCTTCAGGGGGAGTTTGCCATTGCCTTCACCTAAGGCTGAGAGAGTGTGGTTTGCCCAACATCACTCAATGGATTTCCATGGCTGAGCAGGAATTTGAACTCTGGTCTCCCAGAGGCCACCCAAACTGCCACATCACACTGGCTCTTTCTTCTTCATGGCATAACAAACAAAGAAAAAACTTGCAGAAAATGGATTTTAAGAATGACATTATATTTATAGTTACAGTATCGGTTGACAGCAACAATGAGGGAGGACTATGTATCCATAGGACAGTGTAGGACAGCAAGCAGCTTCCATGTCAGGGAAATTAGTTAATCTGTTCTTGTTGGGTGAGTCTACCTCGAAAAAGGTTCAGCACCTTGAACTGCTCATCCAACATTTAGACTAAAAGCCAGAGCGGATTCATCAGCCTCACAGACATGGAAATCGCCAGCTGCTACTGGTGCATGAATACTAATTAGATTCTCTGATGCTTTCTAGGGCTCATTGTTGAAACTAGGAAACAAGTAACCATGATAAGAAAGCAATGATTCCATTTCAGTGACTTCTTTGACTAATCACCTTTTTATACAATGTAGTGCACATAGTGTATTAATTTGTAACATTATAACATACAATGGGGTATACCTAGTTTACACAGGTTGTTGTAATATTTCTGAAGGGATGATCAGTCTCTTCAAAGGAAGAATTCATTTTGAAGGAAGATGTAAAGGCACCAGATCATGTCTGATTTTTGGAAGCTAAGTGGTTAATATTTGGATGGGAGACCACCCACGCATACCAGGTGCTGTAGGCTACATTTCAGAAAAAGCAACAGGCAACCACCTCTGAGTATTCTTTGCCTAAGAAAGCCCTGTGAAATTCATGGGGTTGCTATAAATTACCAAGTGACCTGAAGGCACATAAACACTCATGGCAATTAACTCCTGAAAAAAAAACCCAGCAACTGGAGTTTGCTGTTGGAAATCACTTTAGTACTAATGCCATTCAATAATTTTCTGTCTAGGCTTTTGTTTGGGCATTAGGCTGGAATGAGCCCCAAGGGCCCCTCCCTAAACTGCAAACCCCAGGATTCCATAGGATGATGAAAGTGGAATAATACCACTGTAACAGGCTAGTGTAGAAATGGCCTCTTATTTAAAAGGCAAAGTAATTATAATGGGTATCTATTTATACTAGAAGAAATGTTTTATTCCTTTGATCAATGCAACTAACCTCTGAAAGTTTGTAGTCTCCTCCAAGACCTTCTCCAAACTCATTGTGTGTCTTTGCTTTCAGCAACATCACATTGCTGTGATACTTGCACTCTGGTATGTACTTTTCTCCTGCCTTCAGTTTGTAATAGAAGGAAGTAGCTGCAAAAGTGAGTGCCTCATGGCTGATGTCCTTGTGATGCTGAGTTATCAGATGTGCTGCAGCATTGGCACGAGCCTCCAGGTCTGGCAGGGGCAGAAGGACCTCTAGCAACTGCAAGAAGTAGGAAGAGGGAGAAGAAAAACTTTACTACGAGATACAGTTGCAGTTTCCAGAGGGAAACTGTTGTGAGTAAAATACATTTTCCTGCCAATGTAAACAAACGTGGACAAACATTACCTTATTATATTCCATGCCAGTGAACTGCTGAACAAAGGCACACAATGCTTCAGTCTCTGCTTCAGCCTCATTTCCTGGAGTTAGCTTGGCTCTGTAGCTCTAAAAGGGACAGACCATAAGATAATTTTTGTTTAAAAGATATTGAGAACACAACAAAGTTTTATCATCTTGCTAGGGATCAAATGACTAAAACACCAAGAGTATCTGAAAAGGAGAAAAGAAGAAAAATCTTCTTTTGTTCAGTTGCTTATCTTGGAACTGGTGTATTTTGTCAAGAATGGGAAAGTTTATTTATATATTTTATTCATTTATATCTGACCTTTCTCCCAATAACAAGACTCAAAGTGGCTACCATGTTTTTTAAAAAAGACTAAAAGTAATATAAACACTTCAATACATATCACTAAAAGTATACATATCAAAATTATTTAAAATTTTTCATTCAAAGAAGCCTAGTGCCAAACAGTGATATAATATTGGTCAGGCTAGATAGTTTAAATCTTGCATTACATGAACTGGCCAACTAGGAAATGAAATCAAATGCACTTCTGGTCATTCTGTATATGTGCAGCAAAAGATGTGTGTGCTATTGTCAGTCTGAAATGTTCCTCCAAACAAACCTTGAAAATGGACATAGCTAGACCAACTTAGAATCTCTCACCTGCGTGTGTGCTGCTACATAGGAATGAGAACCATCAAGCAAGAAGAGGCTGTTGGGTAAATGGGAGGGATTCTGTTGAGCTTGGAGCTGACAACACATTTCAAAGGCAACACAGGCACCAAAGGAGTATCCCGAAATCCGATAGGGGCCTTCTGGCTGCACTTGTTTTATACAGTCAATGTAATAGGATGCCAGGCTCTGTATACTGTCCAAAGGAGCAGCTAAGAAGACACCAAGTTATAGAAAGAGTCAGCCTATAGAAGATCAATAGACAATATTGCTTATCTATCTCTTACCAATTTAGAGATAATTAATCTTGTACCAGGGAAATATGATAAGGGAATTTAAAGCTCATTTAATGTTACAGTTTTTCAGAAATATTTTAAATGGAAAGATGATTATGTAGGAATAGAAAAAGTTTTACCGGTAATTATTTTCACAAGAGAGGGGATAACTCCTCCTCCCCCTCCACCATGTTCACTCACTTTAAAAACATACTATTCTGACCTTGTTTTTCATCTTAAATTAATGGAATGCCATAGGCCTTTCTTTGTTTCTTTTTCAAGCCCAAATACTTTCTCATGTATGAACACAAAACATATTCTCATTTAACAGCTTGAGATGTTAATGAAAGGCCTAGGTGGATTCCAGCTATTCTGACAACAAGATGCTATGACTCTTTCCGCAGGTTACTGGATCCCAGTGGCGTCCTGTGGGGAACCTGGTAGGGCCTGTCCTGGGAATGGAGCATAACAGGACCACTTCCCTTAGCACTGGTTCCCTTCAGGAATGGAAGAGGTGCAATGGCCATGCCATGTAGAGGAAGGAGAGGGCTTGTTTTCTGCTGCTCCAGAGACCAGGACAAGGAGCAATGGATTCAAGCTGCAGGAAAGGAGATTCCACCTGAACCTCAGGAAGAACTTCCTGACAGTCAGGGCTGTCCGGCAGTGGAATATGCTGCCTCAGAGTGTAGTGGAGTCTCCTCCCTTGGAGGTTTTTAAGCAGAGGCTGGATGGCCATCTGTCGGGAGTGCTTTGAGGGTGTTCCTGCATGGCAGGGGGTTGGACTGGATGGCCCGTGTGGCTCTTCCAATTCTACATTTCTATGATTCTATGATTCTTCCCTCCACAGTGCAGCTGAGCACTATCCCAGGCTGCACTGGGGCAGGAAGTGTGGCCATTGCGCTTCCTGACTCTCTGCAGCTCAGGTAAGTGTGGGTGGTGGGTGGGAGGGCAGCATAACCACTAGTCATTGGTGGGAAGGACCCATCAATGATTTGTGGCATGATTGTGCCACCTGGAGATGGGAGAAAGAGATGCAGAGGACATGGATGACATCATGCAGAACTGTCATCCTGGTCCCTTACTTCTCCTATCCCTAATGTGGGACGCCAGTATCTTGGAGAAAGGGCCTATGTGTTAAGACTTGACCAATAAGATAATCAAGCTACCTTTGGTCAGCTGAAGTCCATAGCTTGGTATACGGAGCTTAGAGGCAAGGGTGTTGAAGACTGTGAGAGATCCCTCAATGGGGTGAATTAGGAAGAGAGGAGGCTCTGTGCTCTTCACTTCATTGAGTTGCACAACTGTTGGTCCATTTGGATTAACCAGTAGTTTATTCAGGTCCAGTCTGGGTTGTTCAGCCTGACCAACTTTTGTCTCCTGGGATAAAGCTAAAAATGAAAGAAGATACAGATAGTTCATGTCACATTCAATCTAGTTAATAGAAGACAATCATCAGCTGATCTGGGGCTAGTATCTCCCACTCGTTATCCTACCTAAATCTTTAACCTCTAGGGAACTAACGACCATACTGATAAGTGAAAAACAAAATCTCAGATGGTTTTCCTGTTTGGTTATTGTAGCCATGGGGACTGAAATTTAGATCCAAGCCATGCGCTGAGAGTGAGGATGAACATTTTCATCCTATGTCATATCCCTTATCTAAATTGCCCCTACTCAGGCTGGAATTAGCTCCATGGGAGAAATATAGATACTGTACTTCTCTCTTCTACCCCTGCCATTGCTTTCCATAGCAGCTAGTAGGAATTTTAGGAACTGTACAGACTGGGAGAAGAGCCCAGGAGGAAAGTTCACAGCACTCTGGTCTCACTCAAACAGCAGACTTATTGAGCCACTCTAAAGTTTTTAAGAAATCTGTAGAGGATCCTCATAATAGTTTTTTCATGTTATGATAAGTTTGGTTTGGTGCTAAGTTTAAAGGCTGAGAAAGGAGGTTCACAGTCTGTAGGAACAGGCATCCAGAAGATCTGGTTCAAAATCCTGTATGTGATTTTGCTGCCAGTTAGCAAGTGTTGCAAGTTCTCATCTTTAGCAAGAGCTGAGACTTCCCATCCACGTTGGTTCTAGAGGAGCAGGAAGCATTAACAGATTTGCTTTTCTACTTAAGTAAATATTATTGAATATGTCCAGAGCCCATATCAAAAATAGTCAAGTTATATAATATAAACTGTATTAAATTTGAAAAAAAGAAAGAAAATTAATTCTATTATATTACTACTTTCATCAAATGTTTTCCTTTTCCTGCTGCTTTAAGTGCAAAAAGGGAAAACTTCTGTGTCACTAGCTGCTTAAAAGTTTGCTAAAAGAAAGGGTGGAGCTAGTAAAGGGTGCAGCTAGTAAAATAGGAAGTGAATACTACAGTGGGATGCTATAGATAAGAGTCTATTATCAGTAAAAAAAAGAAAACAGGAAAACTAATTAGTAAAGCATTTTTTTTTGCTTTACTAATTAGAAAACATTTCTGCTGATAACAAGACTCTTATCTACACCTATCTGCATTGCAGCTCTCCACTGCAATATTCACTTCCAATTTTATTGGCTCCTGATATCAGCTCTTTCTTCTGTGTCACAAATCCAAAGCAGAGCAGATTGTCAGCAGGTGGACATACTTACTGTCTGTGGTCCCTGATTTGGAAGAAAATTCCCGTAGCTTGTTAATGGTTAGTGATCGAACATCTCTCATTGTCATTACAATGTCATAGTCCCTCTCCAGGGTCTGGCGTACTTCCACTGCCATTAGGGAATCTAGACCCAGGTCGGCCAGGGAAGTGTCAGCATTCAGGCTGCTCACATCTCGAACCCCTGTGGAAAAGGAAATAGAAGTGTACCAATATTAGGACAACTGAGATAGATTCTTCTTCAAGCTTCTTTTCTTTGTTGACACAGCATCTCTCATGGACAGTCAGTGGGATCATCTTTATATGATTTTTTAAATTTGACAATACTGAACACAGTACTTCAAATCAGAGACATCCTTTATTTTCAGCCAAATAACAATTCTTTTCCTAAATGTGTTTTTTTAAAAAAATTGGTATATCAGTGTTTGTTTAACTCTTATAACCAGGGTGGGGAACCTTTTTTCCCTAAGAAAAGCTGCTTACCCACAGGAAAAAATCTATTACCTCCATCCCTACCCCTAGTCCACTGACAGGTTCTCTGCCCTGTGGAGGCTGAAACATAAAGAGGCAAGCAGATGCATGCTAGGAGAGCAGAATTAATAAACCATTGTTATATATGTGCACGATATTCCTCACAGGAAACCACAAGAGTATTCCTGCCTTATGTGTGAGTCACAGTCTTGTGGCTAAGCACATGACTGCACAGGAAGGAACATGAAAGCAGCTGTGAAAGGAAAAAGCAGAATTCTGGTTCCTCAGCAAGGGGGCAGCAATGCTTGCCCTTTAAAACTCGGTGGCAAGATATTTAAGCAACATGAGACTAGAAAACCAGGAGCAAGAACATTATAGAAAATATTCACTACACGGAGTAAATGACTGTATAGTCAAATGGAAAAAAATGTTATGGCAAGTTGAAGAAGGATATAATGAACTCCTTGTTAAATTGACTCATGCTAATATTTGGAAATGATCTGTGTAAGGTAAGAGAAACAGAGGGCTCAAACAAACCTCCGGATCAGGATAAGGATGCTGATGATAATGAGAAAGCAAAGGAAGTAGTAATTTAAAGATTAGATTGTCAATTAAATGGCAATTTTATTGATCAGAAGATACAACCAGTGTTTGAGTATCTAAGAGTCACTGTGGTGAGCCAAATCTTCAATAACTTGCTGTGTTCACACACAACAACTAAACCAAATTCCAAGGACCAGTCACAACAGGACTTTCACTCTCCCTGCCCCCCATGAGTCTGGAAGGAGTCTGGAAACCTCTGGTTTCATTTTAGATTAACTCCAAATTATTGTTATGCCAGAACCTTAAATTGTGATTAATGTTAACTATGGCTTGTTGAAAGATGCCAAAAACTACAGTTTGGAGCTTATTTTGGCCAACTGTAGTTAAAATCAAGCATATTATGTTTGTGTTTGGACACTGTGATAGGCAATGGCTACTCCAAAATGCCAGCAAAATATCCAAACTCCTCTTTGCAGCTGCACTGATGACTAGGGGAAGCATGCAAGCCTGATGCTTGCTGCCACTCATTCTCATAATCCTAAATCATGGCTTAGTGTTGCAAACAGACCAAGTGCTTTAGAATTTAGAATTTCTGAATCATCATCTGGAACCAGCCTAGACAAAAAGGTATAAAGAAGGAAAGCTTTGCAGCCTGGGGATATAAATAAATAAAAAAAGACTTTATTTGGGGGGCGGGGAAGCTTAGTGGAAGAGCTAGCCATTTGAAGAAAAAAAATGAGGGAACATAGAGAAGGATTATAAATGTTCTCCCATAATAACCCATTGTTTTGTGCAAATTATACATGGTGTAATAGGAATATCTTACAAATACACAGGACATAAGAAGTTCAAATGTGGACTATATGAAGGCTGAGTAGTGAATGTGAAATTAGTAGATAAAAATGACATCAGAATACTTGGTAAATTCAAAGCCTTCTACACTAAAAGTTTTTATTCTTATACTCAAACTTGCAGTCAGTGGACTAATGTGTGTTCATGAGCCACTGGGTTTGTGGGCCATGCAGAGTTACCAAGAAAGAAAGAAACAAACAGCCACTAGGAACACATATGGTGCTGGACCTTAGCACACTAGGAAAACAAAGGCAGTTTTTTAAATATCTGGTAGTCTGAGAAGCATTGCTCGAAGGCAGCATTTCTCAAGTAGTGAACTAAGGACGACCTAATTTACTTTTAGGTGGGTCTCATGGTGTAGTGTAGCTAGTACCTCACTTCCATGCCTCACTTCACAGCTACAGCAGTCATTTAGCTCGACCAATAGCAGCCACTGTTGCTGTCATCATCCATAATGCTAAGGAAGAAGGAGTTGCTTAGAGAGTGTGGTATCAGCTTGCAAAGTTGGTGAGAGGGCAGAAAGAAGGGACATGAAGGAAAAAGAGGAAGTGAACAATGGATGAATAGGTGAGCACTGAGAGAAGAAGGAAGAGGGAGCCAAAAGAAACCGAGGAAAGGGGAAAGAACATGGAACTTTAATGGTGCCTCTGAAACACTTGGAGCTTTAATGATGTCTCTGAACCCTATGACATCTCCCTCTCCCTCTCCCTCATACACTCCAGTGATGGCCACTGGCTCAGTGTCAGGAAGTCAACCTGACACTGGGTAGTGGAGTTAAAAACGGGAGGGCTGGGTGTATGTGTATGCCTCCACTGTGGGTGATGGAGGAGGGAAAGGTAAAAGAGAGAAGTAGTTAGGAGTAAGAAGCTTAGGGAAGGGAGTACTTTCTCTGAGGAGAAGGGACCAGAAGAGCAATGGAAATAATTCAAAAGACAAAAGCTTAACATCACTAAATAGTAACAATTAAAAAAAATAGCGAAGGGAGTAAGAGAGGGAAGCTGCTATAGGAACTGGAAATGAAGTGAAAGGAACAGGAGGAAGGATGAAAAATTTGCAGGAGAGAGGTGTGTAAGAGTGAAAGGAGAAGAGTTGCAATACCCACAGAATCTATGTCTCTGCTTAGCCTGAGGAAAACTGTTATGTTGTGACATTAATGATTGGACATCAGAAGGAAATGATGTCAGTAATTTCCAACTAATTATGCCATACTCAGACTCCAACCGCTGCTGCTTGTTGGCTGGCTCTGCTCCTGCACTGATTTGGTGACTCAGCAATTTCCACCTTTTCCAAATGGGCCCTTGGGGCAGACCGTCTGAGCACCCTCGTTCTAGGGGTATTGTTCCAATTCTGACCCTTGCCCCAGTTTGGTGTTCCTGTTATGGTCATTCTCTTCTTCAATGTTTCAAAAAGACAAGGGAGGTGACAAGTGCACACCTTTAAAACTGCACCCCCCAGAAAAGCACACTCCTGCACACACCCTCTGACCTCATTTCCTCCCACATCTAATCCCAGATGTTCTACTGCACCCAGATTGCTCCACCTACAATTTGGCACCATGATCCATACTAATCCCTGCATGTGGGACAGTTCTGCAAATGTTCCAAAGTTCAGCAAAATCATCCCCAGCACATAGCAAACCTTTTTGTATAGTAAGTATAGGAGGCAAGGCAAGTCAGGACACATGTTGCAGTGGAAACAGCACAGCTTAGTCATGGAGTAACACTGATGGATTGTGTGAAAAATGATGGGCACAGGCAACACATAGAGGCCACTTTCAAATTTGCAGTTAAGCAAGTAATTGCATTATAAACTACTCCAAGGAACAGATGGCACTCTAATTGTTGTGATAAAAGCAAGGGCAGAAGGTCCTGCAATGAGAACGTCCCATGATTATTATGGCTAATTATTCACAGTGATACTTACCAAGAATGTGAGCAACAGCTTCCACAAGGTCACGCTGGCTACCTCCGTCGCTTTTTGTCAACAACTTTTCTGCCAAGACAAAACTAGACATGATGGGGTGGGGCTGGTTGAGGAAGTGATCCAAAACTTCAAAACATGAGCTGATCCTTTGGGGCAGAGTTCCTCCAACCACAGTGTCATTGCTGCCCATTGTCTCCAGGACAACACCCACATCACCAATAGCACCCCATTGTATAGCTAGGCCTGGAGAAGGAGAGAGAATACATAGAGGTTACCACAGAGCATGCGGCAGTAGGAACTGTGTAAGATCAAGAAAAAACTATGAGAACATGATCAGTTATAAGGCCAAGATTTTGGTGGTGCATGAGAAGCATGAGGCTGTCTGCACTTATTTTCATGCAGATTTCTTTTCATCTGTAGTACTTCTCTTGGAAAATAATTTCCACAGGACTAGAAGAACAGCACCATTACCTGGAAGCCCATCATGCCTTCTCTGTTCACAGATACGTTCCATGGTAGAGTTGGCAAAACCATAGTTACTCTGCCCAGCATTGCCTCTTCCACAGCTGACTGAAGAGAAGACTACAAAATGGTCCAGTTCTGGGCAATGCTGACGGGTTACTCTGGAACAAAATAACATAGGGGAGAACTGTTTACTACTCATTTTCAAAAGGAACTTCTGCATGCTCATCAAGCAAAGCAGTAGCACATATTCATTCTACAAGTGCCACTTACTGGTCCAGATGAAGTGTGCCTGAATACTTGGGTTTGTTGACTTCATAGAAAAGCTCTGGGGTCTGATTTTCCAGCATTGCATCTTTCAGGACCTGCAGGAAATAAGGATGAGCATTCCCACAGTTAGCTCAACAGAACTATTTTGCTTCCATTTGAAAACAAATATAAAGATAGATTCTCAAAATGCCATTACTGTAGCAGGGAGGAAAGGGGTAAACTCTGCCTTCACACTTCGCTGTAATCCTTATAATTATCAGCTCCCCTCACTTTTGGGGCTGCTACTGAATTTTTAAAAAACAGTAAAGATGCATTTAGCGTTAAGTATGATTTGGTCCTCAGAACCCTAGCCAAGATAACCTTGAAAAAAACTTTAAAAGACCTCAAAAATAAATTAGTATTTCTGGTATAGTAAGGTAAAAGTAGATAAAGATTTCATAAATCATTCTATCAGACAACCTCTACTTCAAATCTGGAAGATATGGAAAAGGAAATTGTATTTCAGAATACCACTTTGGGTCTCACCCCATGAGGCCCTATATGGGAAATGGAAAGATTCAACAGAAAGATGGATAACTTACAGAGACTTAGTCATAAAAGAAGGAAAGGATGTTCAGCGAATTAAAACAAGAGAAGAACTAACAAATGAGGGATGGAACTGTCAATGGTTTTTGTATATTCAGTTAAAAGAAGGACTAAAAATGGATCAAAAACTAGAAGGATTGGAAATAAATACTCAACTAAATGAATTTGAAAAAATAATATTTGAAAAAAAAAAAGAACATCAAACATCTCAACTATATAAGTTCATGTTAGATTGAGAATTAGAAACTAAGGTAATTAAAGATACAATGATTGTTTGGGCTCGGAACATAGGACATGAAATTAAATTAGAACAATGGGAGAAGAGTTGGAAGAATACTCAAAAATTCACCTTGGCACAAAATCTGAAGGAGAACCATCTCAAAATGTTATATAGCTAGTACCTGGACCCAGAGAAGCTGAGTAAGATGTATAAAACCAAAGAGAAGAAATGCTGGAAATGTGAAGAAGAAAATGGCACTTTTTACCACATGTGGTGGCAATGTATAAAAGCAAGAAGATATTGAAAAAAGATTCATAAAATAATAATGGAGATCATACAAATTAAAAAACTTTTTACACCTGAAATTTTCTTATTGAACATGCTGCACCAAGTGGACAAAGAGTACTATAAACATAAGAATACGATTTTATATATGGTCACAGCAGCCAGAATAACATACGCAAAATATTGGAAAAGGAATGAAACACCAGAAATGGAAGAAAGGCTGAATAAAATACAAGAATATGTCACTTTAGATGATCTAACCCATGCCATGAAGGGAGAAAGAAGAGGCAAGAAAAAAAGCGGAATGAAAGCAGTGAAGATATATATCGAGACTAATTGGACAAGGTTATGCCAAGGAGATAATGAAATCTGAAAATTAGGAGTAATAAAAGAGCATCGATTAGCTAAATATGACAATTAAATATAAAGCACGCTTATAAAAAGGCAAGTCAACAGCGATAGAACAGTTTTGAGGTAACAGATAAAAGAGCAGAAAAATATTCAAACAAGAGAAAGTAGGAAGTTATAAGGGTACAGAAATATAGAAAAGGATCTGAATTAGAGTTTCTTGAATATTTGTGGACAGAGAAGAGAATAAGACTTGGATGGAATGAATTAAAATATCAAATATGGTGAAAGTTCTTTTTTGAGTAGAATGAATTTATCAAGATTATATAGATGTATTTAGAAGATCCTGAATGAAATACAATATGGAAATATATGTAAAATGGATGATTGTATTATAACTAAATAGATGTTTTCTTTGTTTATACAATCTGGAAAAATGAATAAGACATGAAGATTGTTTAAGTGTAAATAGACAGAATTTTAATAAAAATAAATAAATAAAAAAATTAGTATTTCTGCATCATGAGGGTCAGACATGTCCTACTCATATACAGCATGAAAGTTAATAGAAGAAGAAATTTTCTCATGAAACATGACTCTCCCCAGGTCCCTTCCCTTCATCCTCTTCTGTTGATTAAAAGATCTAGGTTAAAAGTTTTGTCCAGTTGCTACCTCTTTTCAGTTTAATATAAGAACTGTAAGGTAATCATAATCTAACACCTGAACTTTAAATAGATGAAAGAAACAATTATTCTGTTCAAGGAACATACATATGGGTTGATACAGAAATAGATTCTTGTTTTCACACCTGTGCAGCATAAACTGCAGAAGAAAACTAGTCTAAAAAGTCAATTTGATCCAAGTTATACAGCAGAGAAATTCCCCTGCAGCCACATTGGTCTTAAGCAACTGTCACTCACCATAGCCAAGTTGAAGAGGCCTCCGACTGGCCCCAGTTGAGAAGCCTCTTGTATTAAGTGCTGTGCCCCCTCAAGAGTCCCTGCATCACTGGTTGAGACAAGAACGTCGATTCCAAGCTGTTTCCACTCTTGGACCCGTTTAGCCTGGTAACCTGCAAATCAAGAACCTATAATAGGATTCACAGGGCATTGGTTGTGCTTATAAAATTGACTTCTTCCAATCCAAGAGAAAGACTCCTTTAGAATTTTGGATACAGCAATAATGATGATGCTAATTGGTTAGGTAAGGTCTAGAAAAAAGATCCATTTTTTGACCCTGTGGAATGAGACAGCTGGTGAGAATGTCTGTTCTTACTTTGTTTCTGTAATATAATTGTTTGTATGGGGTTGTTTTTGGTTTTGTATGTTATGGTCTGTTACTCTGCTTCATAATCAAATACTTCAGCTGTACCTCCTGCTATATTTTGACAATAAAAAGAATCCAGAGAGTTTTTTGGGGGGGATCTGTTTTTTTTTAATTGCCTAGAGATTGAAAAGCAGCATTTAAACAGAAACAGCAGGAATCTGTCTTGTACAGAGTTGAATGCAGCAAGATGACAAATTCACACATTGGATAAGTTCCTTTTATGATCCTATTGATATTTTGGCTTCAGACCCTTATTTGTTTGTTTCTCTCTCTCTCTCTCTCTCCCTCCCTCCCTCCCTCTTCCTCAGATGAGACTATATTAATAGGAATAATTACAAAAAAAGTGCACATACAGCTATTCATTGCTGCCCAACCCTGGAATAACGATTCCAGACACAAGACATTGGAGTACTAAGGCCCACTTTATTTGACCCATTTATTTACATTGCATTGGCCTGGGTATGAGTGAGATAGGGACAGTAACTTGCTTAGAAATCAGCTAAAGCCAGGTGTCAATCCCCATGGCCATTTCCTTGGCCTTCCCTTGGGCAACACACCTGAGCCCTGAGGGCAATCCATTCATTCTGGGTTGCTCTTCAGACGCCCTTTGTTGGAAGGCCAACCCAGCAGACTCCCACAGAAGTCCCAGGACCCTACATGTGAGAGCTCATGTTCTGGACAAGCCTCAAGGGTAGCTTCTTTCCCCATCCCTGCATCCCAGGACCTTCACAGAGAGGTTACAGAGTGTTACCCTAAACCTGAATGGGGCACCAAAGATGTACATCATAGGCTTATCTCCTCCCTTGCTACCTACCATGTGACACCCTATTTATTGACACCACCCAAGCCAATTCCCTTCAATACAGTACAGGGCAGGCAAAAAAACTCCCCGCTGAAGGGGGGGCGAAATTCCTACCTGGCCCCAGGGCAATCAGATCACTCTCGTACTGCATTGAGGGTGGGATGATGGGCTGTGCAGTGCTGAAACCAAATGAGGACACATGGAGGGTGCACTGGCCTTACATAGCCAATTGCTTGCCCCTGCCATGTAATCCGCTCCAGCAATCATGCCAGGCAGAAGGCAGCCTGGTCTCTTCCAGGGAAGGCACCAAGTGCTACCTTCCCCCTCAGTGTCACAGTTGCAAGGGTCCAGGTAGGTAAAAATAATTGCTGTTTGTTTTCCTCCTACCCATTGGCATATAGTCTTCCCAACAATGCCATTCTGTTCTGCCATAATTTAGTTTCTTAAGGTTTTACGCAGTCCACAACTGCACTCCATTAACTGACACTCTTTAGACTTGCATTTCTGAATTTTTTCCTGCCTAAATGTGTGTGTCTTATGAAAAAGGAAGAATTTTTTCCAGAACTGGTTAGATATCATCACATTTGTTGTCATATGAATTGCACTGGTTCTGGGTCAGTGTCTTCTCCTTCTTTCTTAGTAAGCAAATGCTTTTAAAGTGGTGAAAATTTGTTATATATATCTATGTACCAAGAAACTTTCTTAATTTCTTTATCAGATGCTGAATCTAGATGTTCCATAATTCCATGGCATTATTTCCTCACTCCTACTTAATGTTCACAGAAATCCATTATTTATCAAGAACAAAATTAAAAACCTGAGCTCCACATTCAACGACATTGTGAACTCTCATAAATTCAGTCTTTCGTATTTGCTGCTTTTTGTTTCAGCCTACCTGTTCGGATGCCAGATCGAGATGTTAGCACCAGTTTTTTTGCTCCTCTTTCAACCAGCCACTGAGCCAGTTCTAGTCCAAAGCCCCCTAGGCCTCCTGTGATGATATATGACTTGTTTGGTGGGCAAGATGTCCGGGAAATGGCTGGGAGTTGGGTTGGCTTAGCTTCTTTTGTGGGGTACTGATTCTCTTCTTCATGGACCTGCAAACAGCAACATAAACAATTCATCAGACATGGGTAACAGTGAAGTATGTCCTATGCTTTGATAGCAATAAGTTATCCTATGCCAGAAAAATCTGTCCCAAGCATTGTGGACTGGTTCTCTTCCTGCTTGCAGGCCAACATCTCCAAAAAGTGCTTTAAAAAACTCCCATCATTTAAAAAAGCAAAGAATAGGCATATACCTGCACATTCTGGCCATACTGATGTGATATCCTTTCACAAATTTATGCAGATTTGTGCAAACAACCAAAGAATAAACCTAAGTGAAAGCAGCTGGTAAATAATCCTGCTGAAGCCTCTAAGCCAGACAAAGTGGATCATGGTAGAAAGTTAGAAAAGACGAGGATAAGCATAAAGACAGAACAGCTCCGTCCATACACAGGGACATCTGGTGATTTTTGCTACTCACATTTTTGGATTGTGCTAAGTTTCAGTAAAAATGCTCAGCCCTCTTTGGCATATTGTCATTTGAATTTATCAACTACAGTTGCCTTATGGTAGACCCCATCCTGATCCCCAGGTATCTTTAAGTGAAGGCACTGTAGCTCAGTTCTGGGCAGATTCATCTCAGTCCACAAATGCCTAGATTTCCAGAGGAGGCTTACCTAACTCTCCTGTTCATTATCTTACACTGGTTTACAGTTTTTCTTTAAAAAAATAATTAAATTTTAAAAATTAAGCAGTTGATTTTCCTACTATACTCAGTAATTTTTCTTTTCAGCTGTTTTAGTGTATATTTTTAATTATGTTTTTAACTGGATGATTTTTTTCTTACTTTTTAACCACTCTTCTGCTTTTTAGACATCTTTATCCTTTTATCATTTGTTATATGGATTGGTATATTCCCTTGCGAATTTTTTTTGCTGTTGTCTACCTTTACCGATTTTCAAAATAACTGTAATGAATAAAAAATACTAGCAGTATTAAAATGACCTATATATGCATGGTTGCTACAGGCTTCTATTTCTTTCTCTCTTTGCCACATAAAAATTCAGACATTACTATAATTAGTCATAGTTGTTCAGTGCATTTTCTGCACTTAGGTATTCGGGGAACAAAAATTAAATCTGGAGGTACCAATCCTACCTGGATGATCACTTTCCCAATGTGTTTTCCTTGTGCCATGTATCTAAATGCAGCTTCTACCTCTTCTCTTTTGAAAACAGTTGTCCGCAGAGGTTTTACCACACCATCTTTGATGCCCTTTGTTAGCAAGTCTGACACTATTTCCCACTCTTCATTTCCCTCTTCAAAAATGGCATCTAACAGGATCCCATGAAAAGCCACATTCTTTAGGAAAAGGGCCATTCCTAGAAGAAGCAACACAGTTATACTTTTATTTTGTTGTATTTTCCGTTGCCAGCAAAGCACTTTTGCATTTTAAAAACAATTCACATATCTGACAATAAGTGAAAAAGAAATAGTTTCACCTTCAAAGCACAAGCATGTCAATGAAGCAATTATGTTTAAGGTGTAACGTTTATTGGCTGTTAACTGAAATAATGAGAACAACATGAACAAGGCATAAGAGAGACCAGTTTCATAGAAACATAGACTGCTTCCAAAAGGTATTAGCTATAATCATTACCATGTCTTGATGCCAGAATAGGAAATTTAGTTAGATATCTGATCCAGAAAGTGTTTTTGGTCACTTGGTCACCTTTGTGACCCCCTTCCAGACTGGTGAAATTTTATTGACTTAATGGGGCTATTTAAACAAAAGCAGTCATTGGGGAAGTAAAGAGATACTCCCCTGGCTGGTGAGAGAGATGCCATAAGCCAGTAGAACTTCCATGGGGATGAGGACACTAGACAGGGTGAACAGATTGTTCCAGTATAAATTCTTCTGCCCTGAATTCACTGAATGGCCTTAAGCAAACTACTATCTCTTTTCCATTTGTTATATCATGATAATAATACTGACCTACTTCAGAGGGTAATTGTTAAAAAATAACTGAGATATATGAATCTGAGATGTGTATGTGAAGTGCTTTGGAAATTTTAAAGCACCAGATGTATCTTAAGTCATAGTAGGAATCATCATGAAGGCACTGAACTTATACCCTCTTGGTTTCATGATGGCCTTGTCATTCCTTAATACAAATATTCTTGTTGTATTTGTTAGAAATAATGCTACAGCCCTCCTGTGCTAGTGACCATATGGCCTCTGTATGATCATTAGAAAAGGATGGTTCTATCTTTACAGAGTTGTTCGGGAAGAGGCAGTTATACAACGTGGAGAGTAGGAGGGCCTGAGCTCCTTTGCACATCATTAGCATTATTGGGATACCTGGCGGATCCTAGCTGGTCTATTTAACACCACTTTTCTGTCACATAATGTAATCCTTGATCCCAATGGAGAAAAACCCAATGAAGAAAAACTTCACAAATCTTAATGCACCCTCTGATATGGGATATGAAAAACAATTAATCTCAGCTTTGTTATCCCTGCCTATGGCACTGTAACAGACATTGCCATCACATTTAACAATATACCTACAAGTGGGATAGGACCAGTGAGTCAACAATACACCTTCAAGTTGGATATCTGGACACACGTGGCCTATAAAATATATGTTGCCTCACCATCTGCTAGGCACAAAGATTACACGCTCAGCTCTGTTTTCTTAACTCTATTTTGTTATTTGTCATAGAGATTGAGACACTTTGACTGTATCTGGAAATCAAATCTGTATGCAAACAATAATTGAAAATGTTGGTCTGTGATGCATTGGTCCTGTAAAGCTCTCAAGGGCCATGGATGTCAGTACTGAAACGAAAAAGAATGAAACTTACCGAGGGGTGTGTTGTTGGATAAGTCAAATTTGCCGATTTCCAAGAAACGCCCGTGTCGAGCAAGGCAGCGCAGACTGGCCTGGAGCTTCTCCTCTGACAGGGAGTTCAACACCAGGTCAACACCTACAAGAATGACCAAACACAATATTTCAGTGCTTGTACAATTCAGGACTCCTATTGCCCAACCTTCCCAGCAAATCATTTCCATCTGTTTACACAATCCCCTATTAAATAAAATATTCTGCATCCCATTTGTAAATCTTTGCTGCTGTTGTGTGCCTTTAGGTCATTTCCAGGTTATGGTGACCCTAACATGAACCTGTCACAAGGTTTTCTGGGACGGTGCATGTGTGATGCACCCAAAGTCACCCAGCAGGTTTCCATGGCAGAGTGGGGAACCGAACCTTGGTCTCCAGAGTTGTAGTCCAGCACTCAAACCACTGCACAATGTTGGCTCCCAAATCTCAGATCTTTGCTAAACAGCTCTTAATTCTTGTCATTACACCTACCTCTACCATTGGTGATTCTCAAGACATGTTGTTCAAAAGAGGTGTTTCTGGAGCTGGCAAAGCTGTTTGCATCAAGTTGTGGGAATCTTTTCTGGAGATACTCACGTTTCTCTTTGGAGCCTGAAATAAAAAAATAAGCATGATGTTTCTGGAAAAAGCTTATTCCCACAGAGTCATATGCTGAAATAACACTGACTACTGTAATGTGTATATCATGTTATGGTTGATGATGCCTGAAGGGCATTTTATTTTCTCCCTCCATTTTTATCTTTGTGGAATTAAGCACAATTTTATCTTTGTTTTATGCACATAGTTGTTGTTCCATGCTTCAGAAGGGAAATACTGTCTCTGAACACAAACAACTTCTTCCTACAGTAGAGTCCCGGTTATCCGACACTCGGTAATCCGACACTCCGGATTAACCGGCGTCGCGACGGCCTGGGGGCGTGGCTGTGGGCATTTCCGTGCCCCCAGACACGCCCCGACACGCCCCCAGGCCCGCCCCGACACGCCCCCAACACGCCCCCTGGCACGCCCCCAAAATGGCGGCCGCCACGGGAGTCCGGGTAATTCGACCTTTTCAGTTATCCAATGCTGCGGCCGCCCGTTTGCGTCGGATAACTGGGACTCTACTGTATTTTATATTTCTGAGTGTTAGAATTATGAAGAACAACAACACTGAGCAAAGACAGAAAGAGTTCTTAGACTGGAAATCTCCAGAGTAACTGGGGGGAAAGGGATGTTCTTACTTACCTACAGTCGTAAAGACACGGCAGCCCATGCTCAGGGCAATAGCAATGGCTGCTTGGCCAACACCACCTGACCCTGAATGAATGAGCACAGACTGGCCTTTCTTCATGCCACCTCGAACCACCAAGGAATAGTAAGCAGTGGCATAGACCACAGGAACAGAGGCTGCTTCTTGTAGAGTCCTGGAAAAAGGGAGAGAGGCTTTTCATAAGCATTAATATGTTTTTCTTTCTTCCCCTTTTGCCTGAAACAGTTATCACAACTTCCATGCCTCTTGTTACAGAAGGCAGAGAATAAAGACAGTTCTCAATCTGGAAATGATACCTCTCTCAAATTTTTACTTCAATACCAAGTGAGTCACAGGTAAAATGTATCCGTGTATTTATTTTAGACAGAGCCTATGTAGTGTAATGGTTTGAGCACTGGACTGAGACTCTGGAGACCATGATTCTAATCCCACCTTAGCCATGGAAACCCACTGGGTGACTGTGGACAAGTCTCATTCTCTCAGCCTTAGGGGGAGGCAAAGCCAACTCCCACCCCTGAACAAATCTTGCAAGAAAGTCCCATGATAAGTTCACCTTAGCACTACCATAAGTCAGAAACAACAAATTTATTTTTGAAGAACATGGGAAGTCATTCCACTTCTGAGGTGAGAGTTTTAAAATACTACAGAAAATCTGCTGTCTCCATCAGGCTGAGGCAAAGGAGAAAAGAGTTCTACTGAACATCAATAACTTTTTACTTCTCCTTCTCTTGAACTATTTCTGTTCTACCTGATGGCTATAAAAAATGCCTAAGAAATAGTGTCAGTTTTCCTTTTTTCATTCTCCAACATAATCTCTTTTCCTTTTGTAATTTGCTTTTTTTTTTAATTGGAAGCTAATGTATTATTGCTGATCTTTGTAACCTGCTCTGGCAGACTTTTTGGATTGTGGGATAATTATGTCTGAAATCATTAATAAATTACTAAGTAAGTTTTGATACTATATTGGAAAAAGTTACTAGAAACCTGAAAAATAACCTTGCGTAAGCTAGATTTGTGAATAATTTTATTTCCAAACTGTGGCCTAAATCCATTGTTTATTGCAGGTACAGTAGACCCACTGATTCAATGGGATCTAAATAAATGTCTAACAGCCAGCTAATTTTTTTTATGCATCTGAGCACTTCAGTGTATAGCTATTCATCTACCTACTTGATAGTTTTTTAAAAAAATAAATTTTAAAGAAGCCAATGGTAGATCACACACACACCAAGTACGAAACAAATCCACTTGTTTCTGCAATTGTGCATCTGGCACTTGTGAGCAGTGGAGGCAGGGACCATTTACTGAAAGAATTTTGCCTAGGCAACAACAAAAGACTATAGTGTCATGACTAAACTGTTACCCTAAAAGGTGGGGGATTATAGGGTCCACCTGCAATGCCAGCATCACCTTGGAATTCAGGGGAATTATGGCTTAAAGGAGGCCTGTTAGAGGAAGGTAATGGCAGGATCTTTTCATCTCTGTACCAGAACTAACTGCAGAGATTACTCCAGTTAAAGGTTAAACAGTATATTTTAACTGGAATTAACAAGCACACAAGAAATCAGACACTCTCAAGAACCATACAAGACTATTGGGAAATGAGGCAAGAAAGGTTGGATAGAGAGAAATTGGGTGGACAAGATGATAGTTATGATTCTGAAGCAGAAGGTCAAAGTAGAGTGGCTCAGACAGCGCATCTGAAGGTAGTACGAACGAACAGAGGTTTGGGCACCACATATTATGTCCAAGTACTACAGTTTATTGGGGCCGAAGTTAGAGTTTAAACCCCCTATTTCCTGCCCTGAAGGAGGGCGCATGGACTTTCCCACAGCGTTGACAAAGGACTCTGGAAGGGCTGACTGTCTTACTTTTAGGTGGCCAAACATTGATGGGAGTCTTGACAATTTCTTCATGTTTTGGTCAGGTAGTGTGAATGAGGACAGTCTGTATAGGATATACTCACAGGAGGGTTCATGATTACTTTACCCGGGCAGTTTCACCTGCTATTGTTTTTGGGAGCGCTTGCAACTTAAGTTTTAGAAAAGATTATCCCAAGCCCATCAGAATCAGGCTTTCCCACCTAATCATCTCTGAACTTATGACTTGATCATCCTGAGGTCATGACCTGGCATATGCTTACAGCCAGCGCGCTTTCAAACATGTGCTTTAGCCATAAAATATGTCCAATTATTAAAATAGCACATCCTGCAGAGTAGGGATGAATGGTGTGGTAACAAAACTCATTATCAAAATGAAGGAACGTACTATTCAAATCCACTTACAGACACAGCAAAGAACCATTAATAGAAAACAAACACTATCATGACAGAGCAATTTATCCCTATAGAGTATATCCTATGCAAAGATGCAACTAGAGGATAAAGGAGGAGGGGATGGGACCCTTAAGACTCCAGGGTATTGGCTGACTAATATAAATCAACAATTATATTATGTCTCAAAATCTGACACTGACCAGAATCCTCTTGGGAGATTAGGTTGCCATAATTCCTAATTCTATGGGTGCTTGTATTATTTAGACACTTGCATACGGAGGCATTCAGTGCCTGTTTACTCAAACCACTTCCCTGTGTGTCTCCAGCACAATGGTACACACACATAGCTCCTCTCCCCAGTACCATGACCGGAAAGGTCCCAGGGATGTCTGATGAGCTACCCACCTACCCTGCTACCACTTTGCTATTGTTTATGTTTACATACACTTCACCAGTTTTAAATAAAATTTAGCCGTTGTTCTTTTCCTATTGGCACATTGTCTAGATTAAAGTTACATTCATTTAGGAAAAAAAAGGCCTTCATATCATATAAAGTATATATTATCTAGTCCCATAGGGAATAAAATATCAATTGCCTACCAGTTTTGTGGCACTTCCCATAGGAACCTTTTGTCAGAGTCTACTATTGTAGCTAGTCCTTTAGCTGGCAGCAGTCCCATCACTCTTTTTCCAGTAGAGTCACATCCTGAGAATTCCATTCCCAACATGCACTGTTGTAGTGCCCAGTTTCCTAAAAACATTAATAATAGAATAGTCCTGTGAAGTGGCTATGATAAAAATGTTTCGGCTTTTTTAAAAGAATAAAATTTGCTCCATCTACAACCATGTGGAGCCTAGTCTCCTTTTTTGCTGATTCATTATACGTGCTTTCCTGTATTTATTCCTGCTTCTGCCACTGAATTCTTAGTATTCTGCATCCCAGATCACAGATAAGTATATCCGCTTTATTGTGCGACTGAGCAATCACAGTCAGAAATTACGATACAATATGTGATAGAAAATAACTTCTTTGCTTCTCTTCCATGTGTCAGATCAATATCAATGACTTTTTATTGTCTAGATTCAGAGCAAAGATAAGAACCTACTTCTTACTACCCTAATTATTAGGCTTCTCTGCCAACACTTATGAATCGCCAAAGCAGTTTCTGTAGAAGCCACCTTGATTTGATATGATGCATGATATGCTATAGAATATATTAATGATGGAATTAAGTCATCATGTTATATGAAGTGGGAATGCAAATCCAGTTTTCTGTTGAGGATAATGGGACTGAGGTGAAGGACTTGTCTCAAGTTAAAGGTTTAATAATAAGAATGGGGGAGAAATTCCCTCTTTGGAACCCATTCCAATACTCTTAGCTCAGACAAATGTATGTAATAACTTACAAAACAGGAAATCCGAAATCCTTCAAAACCTTTTTACCACCAGCTGCTTGCTTCTGCCTTCAAGGAGGCAGCTGTGGTGCACCTGTTTGTTCACCTCTCAGATTCTCAGTCTCTCTAGCCTCACATCTCATAAAATAACACAAGTAGTGAATGAATGAGACATGAGACTAAGAGAGATGTGAAGATCTGTGAAATGGCAGGCAGTGTGGATTCATGCCAAACACAGGACTTGGATTCCCACCATTTCTCAGAACCTCACATCTCTCTCCACCCTCATATTTCATTTGCTCACTACTTGTTTTATATATGAGACATGAAGTTAGAGAGACACTGAGGATTTGATAGACTGAGGATATAAGAGACCTAATACCTGGATTAGAACAAAAAATACAGTACTGTACAGGAGATCTCTTGGGAACCCACCAGCTGCTTGCTTCTACCTTTGAGGCAGCAGTTGCAACATTCTTGTTTGTTCTTTTGCAGGCTCCCTGGAGATCTCCTGTACAATATTGTATTTTATGTAAATACAAATACAGGTACTCCAAAATACAAAAAAAAAAAAAAAAAATCACATAAGGGATATTCAACCTGTATTAGGAAACCTTTAGACAGTAATATATGAATGCACAAATGGAAATCAGTCAGGAGATTTTCCCCCCCATATGATTCTGACTTAAATTATTTTAGACCTTTAGCTCATTTAGAGCTGGCTATGGTCAGCAGTAGATTTCTAAAGGCTTCTGGAAGTAGCCCTTCTCAGAATTTGTTGTGTGAAATTTTGAAGCAAAGATGCCAAGAGCTGAACTTAGGACCTTCTGCATCCAAGGCATGTTTTTTAGCACTGAGCTTTGGGCCTTTCTCATGGTATTCATGCCTGAGTTTTTGATGAAATACCCCTTATTTTTAGATAATATTCTTTAAGAAGTAAAAAGATAGGTTACAGACAGCATGCAAATAGTAAAAAACATATTGTGAATCCTTTACTTAGAGAAGAGTTCCTCAACTCACCTGGGATGGCATCTGGAGAGAGCTTTCCTGTAGCCAACATAATGTCACGGAAATTGAGAGATGCGTAATAGACTTTGCAGAGCTGGATATTGGGATTGGTTGTGCGGAAATGGCGCAGTGGGGAAGCAATCCAGCGAAGGGAGGAAAGATCTCCACGTGTCAATACATTCACAAATGCATATTCAGTCATCTCTTCAGACTGAGCTGCAGAAGAGCAGGATATATAGCAGTCAGCATTGTTCCATTTTATAAACAAAAATACAGCAAAGATAAATCTATTTAACAATAAGATGCATTGCACATTGTAGACATCAGAAATGGGGCAAACTAAGGCCCTTTCTGCTCCACCCTCCCAACCTGCCATAAGGACAGGAGAAGGATGGAAACATGATGATGCTTATGTACAACATTGTCATGGTCTTGTCCTTCTCCTGTCTCCAGGTGGCATGATCATGCTGCAAATCATTGATAGGTTTTCCCCATCAATGATTGGCAATTGTGTCACCATCCTGGTGTGTGTCTGCACTTACCTTTTCTGTGGAGGCCCTGGAAGCACAATGGCTGCACTTCCTGCCCCAGCACAGCCTGGGACAGTACCCAGCTGTGCTGCAGCAGGAAGAGGCATGTCCATCGTGTTTCCTGGATCGTGGAAGGAGCTGATGCAGAGCGGAGCACTCTTGTTGTGCTCCCCTCCCAGCAGGGCTGGGACCCACACTGGATGTCTCTGGGACAAGGTAAGATGCAAAAAGGGCCTTAGTTGTAGAATCAGCCAATTGTTTTTATTCAGCCATTCTCAAGATTTTCTTAAGAACATATACCATTTTAACCCCTGTGTTGAAAAGGAGATTTCTCATTTAACAAAATCAGGAAGATATCCTAGGAGCAGAAGACCATTTATGTACTGTTACCATTATCAAGGAGTGAGACTAGGTCAGTGTCCCTTCCAAATTTGCTGTTTTCCACTTACCTTGTTTCAGCTGGAGATGTCTGAAAGAGCCCCATTTTCCATCACGATGAACATTCATCACCAAGTCATTCTGCAGAATGGCCTGCATCTCCTTGGCAGAAGGGTTGGTGGGAGGCTTAGCAGAAGAAGCGTTCAGGTTGGAAACAAAAAGGCACCTAGGAAGTAAAATACAACATTTAATATGTTCCTTCTTTCACTCACATTGGTACCATAACAAACAGATGCTGAATTCATTGCTATGAGATGAAATTCTGTACCTGATTCTGTGGCCTCCAGGTTCTTGACGCAGGCAGTTCACCATACCAACAACTCCTGAAGTACCACAGTTAGCAGCAGTTAGCCATACGGGCTGGTCAGAAGTATCTGATAGCATTTCCTATAAGAGAAATCCCATCCACTTAATATCGAAAAGAAAGAAAGAGTGATTTCCATAAAGTGTAATATGCAGACAGCTGCTGTCTAATTTCACATGGATCAAGGGAGAGTACTTTTAAAACTCCCTAAAGATTCTCATTGAGAAATCTTAATATATATGGAAAGCCTGGGAACAGGATTATATATATACCTCTTGTACTGAAAGTCTTACCTTCAAAGGTTCCACCCATTTGTAATGAGTCTCCTCCACAGGCAAGAAAATAGGTTTCTTTGTGGCAAGTGGCCGACGGCATAAGAAGATGGCAGCACCAAAGGAGGATTTTTTCATAGCCACCAAATTCAGACTGGCTTTGCTAAATATCTCCTCCCATTCTACCTGCCAAGCCAAGCAAATTAGGAGGATTAAAACGGGTCTGAACACGTGTTGTCTAAACAAAGATTTACTTAAGTTGCTGGTTCCGTATATCAAAGAGTCTGGAAACCATGGCCCAAATCCAACTGCTAATCTCAAATTGAGTAAACTTACTGAATCAATTACTGCATGGTAAATTGACACCTATGTTAATCCTGTTCACTCCATGGGTCTGTCTCAGTTGTGACTAGTGTTGCTTTTAGGTCGAATATTCTGCTGTCAAGAGTTCATTTTCCTGAATGCCTGTTTTTGTGTTCTTCACCTTTTCTCTACATTTAGAGTAATGTGACTGGTTCATTTTAGGCTCTCCTTAACATATATAAAAAAATCATATTAATCATATACTGAATGTTACTTATATGTTTAATAGCGAGAAGAATTTTGGGAAGAGGAATTGCAAAACAGCCATGTGCTGCCCTAACAGTATGATCCTCTGTCTACACTGAGAAATAAACCCCACTGAATTCAGTTTGACATATTCTCAGCTTACTGTTCCATCCCATCCATCTACTCACTTGCCTCTAAGTATGAGCCCATTATTGCTCTAAGATTAGCTAGTGAAGTCCTTCTCACCAAGTTCTCAGGGTCTTTTGGCAGGGAGAAGGGAGAGGGCCTTCTCAGTGGATGGTCCCAAATTTTAGAATTCCCTCCCTAGATCCCTCCCAGGATCACACTGTCCTTGCTTTTCTTCTGTCATCAAGTTAAAACATTTGTATGCTGTCAGACTGCTAGAAACTGACTGGGAAGAGCTATTAATGCTGCACAGTGCTGTTGTTATGATTTCTATATAGTTTCTTATTGTTTCTAAATGACTTATATATTATAAATGTGCTTTTATTTGGAGCTTTTGTTTAGTTTTTAATTTGTGTTATTAAATATGCTGTTAGCTGTCTTAAGTCTCGTATTAAGAGAAAGGTAAGATGTAAATTAATAGAAGAAGAGGAGTAGTAGTAAAAGGTCCAGGTCCCAATATTATTTTGTTTTTTGTTATGTACAATATGTCCTCATATTTCCCTTCTTGTACTCATATTTCCCTTCTTGTACTCAATTGGTCTGAGATTGGATCATTTTAGTTCCTTCTGATTGTTGTGAGAATTTTGTCATTCAGATGATTGAGCTCAGCAATGTGGCTACATTTCAGCTTCTAAGTACCTCTTTCTTAGGAACTGCCTTTCTTGTTTAAAAGGTTATCACAGCCCAGTTGTGTTAAGATTTGTTTGTTTGTTTCTGTGAATCACTCTGTATCACATACTCATATGACTGATTATTTTATTATTGTAAGAACCTTAATGCTTTTCATGGGCAGAACAACAAAATAATTTCTTATGTTTCTAGAATCTGATTTTTCCCCTTTCTGCTCTAAAAATGCAATGCAATAGAAGTCCTTGTTGTTGTTGTTGTTGTTGGCCTTCGCTTCTGAATTATGGTGACCCAAAAGAGAACTTATCACAAAGTTTTCTGTTGCTGAGGGTATGTGATGCATCCAAGGTCACCCAGTGGGTTTCCATGGGTGAGCAAGGAATTGAACCTGGTCTCCAGGATGGTAGTCCAATGCTCAAACTACTACGCCATGTTGGCTCTCTGCCTCTTTAGATACTGACCCTACTTATGCCTTGCAATTAAGCTTTTAAGGCTGGATTCCTATAGAATAAGGGTAGGCAACATCTTCTGGTCCGGGAGCCAGTTTTCAGTTTAGGGCTTGAAATGCAAAGTACATATATACATGCACACATATGCACTGAGGGCACATATGTATTCTGAGGGTGCTTAGAGGTCCAATCTATGTTTCATTTTTTCCCTGACTTTTGGAGGTCTCAGTAGTCCAGAATACTGCTCTAACTCAAGACCATCAATTCTGGAGACATTCAGGTGTAAGGAAATCAATTTATTTTTAAGAAAACATTCAGTGTGTGTGTGTGTGAGAGAGAGCAGGCTTTCAGAACCACCTGTGGCCCATGGGCTGCATGTTGCCCAACCCTGATATACACACCAACCTGACAGTAAGGCCCTTGGACTCAGTGGTTCTTCCACCTGAGCAGACATGTGCTGTTAATTGCTTGGAACCAATAACGTGAACAACAGAATATTTTTTTTAAAAAAAAATAACACCCAAATATCTGAGTTCTGAAAAAACAAAAACTACCTAGAGAAACCTAAAAAAGAAACAATGTACCTGAGTCAGAAGACCTGGCTTCTCTTGAAGCTCTGGAGAAATGAGGAAACCAACTATTTCTCCCAGAATTTCACCTTTTAGAAGAGTATGCAGTAAGATGAAGCCACCATCTTTCACGGTAGCTGCCATGTTGGAGAGCACCACTGCTGGATTCTTGAAAGTGTTCAGGGAGCAATTGCAAACTAAGAGGTTAGCATTCGCCAGATTTCCAGAAGGAGGGTTAGCGGGATCCCACTGGTCAGTGGAAACACCAATTTCCTGTAAGTGGGCCTCCTTTGATGCTAGGATTTCTAGTGTTCGGTCAGTGGCTGTGTAGTCTAATTGCAGCATTGGCTGAGTATTTAAGATGCTTGTAACTCGTGAGTATAAGTGCCCATCTCCTGCCAAAGCCTGCAAATATGAAAGACGGGTTAATGAGAAGCCAATGTGTCATTTCTTAGGGATGTTACTATTGGTCTGTTTTTTTTTTCAGAGTCCCACCATCACTCTCATTCCTTTTGGATTCCATATCATGTTGCAAAACCTTTTTCCACCTTCATGCACAGAAATCTATGCGTACTCTGGTCCTCGCTTTTTCTAACAAATGCACTTAAATATGCATTTTTCTTAATACATGCATTTTCTCACATTTCCCTCATTGACTACAGTAAGCTTATGTACATTTTCAAAACATGTTTTAATTGAATGCATTTATTTCTACATAACTTGAAAAATTAAAAAAGTTAAAAATCTGAAACCTGTGGTTTCTTCCTGACAATGGGAATCCACAACAGCTTACATAAATTCCTTAAAACATCAGTTAACATAAATTTTCTTGTCCATCCCTTATGGTCATTAGCCCATAAAGAAATCACAGGCAGAGAGAATAAATTTCATAGCTGTGCAGAACAGCATCACAGCTCACCTCTATGATCTTCATCTTGTAACCTGTAATGTTCTCCAGTGCTATGTCTACACAAGTCTTCAGTGCAGGAAAATCCAGCAGGCCATTGAGAAGGGGATCTTCCTGAAGATGCAGCTTCTCCCGAGTCACAACTTGTTCTAGTTCTGAGTACAGGTTTCCATTGAGCTCCAGGTGACAGATCTCAGCAAGTATGTGCAGGAGACCCTTCTGTCCAGGTTCTGTCTGCAGAGGGGCCTTTGTGGTCTCTACTCCAGGGATAGTCAACTTGACACCGTGCTTTGCTATCTTCTTCTGTAAGTTTTGGATCAACACTGCAGGGAAGAAAACCAGCATCTCAAAAATCTGTGTCACTGATGCTTCCTAGACAAAACAATGCAGTGTGTTCCACAGAATGCATTTAACTGAGCCATGCTGTACTCCCAATTATGTAGATGAAGATCCATTCCTGGCTTTGAAAAACAGAGGTTGTTTATGTTGATTTTTCTGATGTGTGGATAGGGAGGGGAGTTTGCAATTCATTTAAATCATGGACTACTGCTCCTGGAGCTTTTTTGACCAGCCAACAGGCAGCCTGTGGCTTCGGGAGGGGCTGAGGTCTGCAAAAACAGCTGATGGGGGGAGAACTTTGTCCACTCCAGTTTGAACAAAGTTCCTAATTGTTGCTGTGTGACTTCAAGCCATTTCCAACTTATGGTGATCCACAGGTGAAACTATCATAGGGTTTTCTGGGGCCAAGAGTGTGTGATGTGCCCAAGGTCACCCAGTGGGTTTCTACAAGCAGCACTTCTTGCAGGTTTGTCCTGGATCCCAGTAGGATGCAGTTAATCAATAAAATATATATTTATTGGAGTAATTAACAAACAGAATTTAATAGTTCAATTAATAAGCAAAACATTTTGGCTTCTGCCTTCCTCAATTGCTCATTTTCATTTTAAGCAAGTGGAGACTGCAGAAGCCAAAATATTTTGCTGAAATGATTAAGTTCTGCTTGTTGATCACTCAAGATATCTGTGTACACACATGCATGCACTCTCTCTCTCATGCGCACACACAAACACACACACACATACACATGAACATACTGGAAATGCCAGTGTTTCATCCTTAAAACTTTTAAGAGACAGGATGTCACTCATCAAAACTGGAAACTAGTACTGTAGGATTTTATTCATAGGCATAGCTGTAGCACCTCTGAGACTAACTGAAAGGAAGAAATTGATAGCATAAGCTTTTGTAAATTAAGTCTACTTTATCAGATGCGTTTGATGAAACAGCATTAGTCTACAGAGTTTTATTGTTAGGCTGAATTTGACAGTCACTGATTTATATTTATTTTTACCAATGTATGTTTAATTTAGTGTTAACTTTTTAAAAAAATTATATGCTTGTTATTTTTTTCTGCTATATTGGGATGATCTATGTTAAAAACTGGACTGAACACAGAAGAAGGCAATCAACCTTCCAGCATTGCACAGCTTGGGACTGAAACCTGAATGGGGCAAACGTTACCACTGCTATAGGTGCAGACAGGAAAGAGACTGGCGGGCAAGTAAGAAATATTTTTGTTTTGTATAGTTTTTGAAACAACTCCCCTTCCATACTACATTATCTGTGTGTTTAATAGATTCATTAATTAGCACTGTAGGAAGGTGGCATGAAATATATAGGAAAATCAGATAATAAACTGGACAACAAAGATAACCATGCTAGTTAGTAAGACAGATTTTTTTGTTTTTAAAAAATGCCTTTTATTCCAAAAGGTAAGATTCTCCTACAACAGAAAGCAGATTCTCACCCAGAGGGGCTCAGGGTCATTCAGGGAACTGCAATTAGATCAGTAGACTATAATGCAGCCTCCATATCCTGTGGACTAAGATTTCTCTCTCAGTTATAGCCCAAATGTGTCTGCTGCAATTTGGAAACACTACTTCTCTGGTGCCCCCCCTAAATCCATCAGCAGTTGCAGCTAGGCTGCAGTGGCCATCCTGTGTTTTCTTAGCACATTGCAGCTGCCTCTAACTCCTCTTCTAAAAGGTCTCAGATCACTGCTTAGATCAATCAAACCTAAGCTAATAAATTTAATTCCAGGCCCCTGATGCCTGCGGCTTTGTCCAGAATGCAATTATTCTGGAGGAAATTACAGGCATACAAATTGTTCTTACCTTTGCAGTGTTCAAAACTGGACTGAAGCTGAGCATTGGAGGACAAGCAGCTGTCTTCCATGTAGGGCACAAAGCAAAATTTCTCCAGTGTGGGAGAGATCTGTTCCTGTCGCCGAGGAGCCACACTGGCATGAAGTCCAGAAACCTGAACAGCCCCTGCTGTGATGGTATCAAGGCAACGGTCTACAACAGCATCGAAAGCTGTATGGCAAAGAGAGAACAGGCACAAAGTGATATCAGACAGAGAAGCATCTCGCAGAATTCAGTCTAACATCTGCAAAGAAAATAGGCTTACGGCTTCCACAAATCCACCTTTCTGCTTTACGAGGCACAATAACTTTAAATTATTGGCTTCTGTAAAGTTACTGGGATTGTGCCTGAAAAAAAAGCAAAAGCCACAATTACCTTCGATTTCATCAGTGTATCTTTGTGCACGCTCTTTGTGTAGTTTTGGATCAATGCATACAGAGCGGATTCGGGTTGGCAAGCGCAGACTTCTTCCCATTTCCCCCAAGATAATCAGATGTAGCAGGGTGTCCAGGAATGTTACCCAGTTCCCATTCCACAACACCTTCCCGGTATTCCCTGAGGATCAGAAGCAACCTAATTAGCAAGTAACTATCACTGGCATGGCACTTCTGTCACCCAGTAAACTAGAAAACTACAATTCACTATACAAGTAATAACTGTATTGGCTGCAACAAGATTCCTGTGCTTTCCAAGCGAGTTCAAGTAAATCGTGTTTACACTGATTTCCAGATCTCCCAGTTCCTTGGCCTTTTTACATGCTCTCTCTCTCTCTCCTCAGTTCCTGACATCTTCACGTGATGAGGGAGATCGGAAGACAGCCTCCACTCACATTTGCTTGAATGCAAGCCAAACTTTCCATGTGATACAGATCCTGATAAAGATGTTTACGACTGCACTGGAAAGTTTTACCTGCATTCAAACAAATGTGGGTGGAGACCCTCTTTGCTCCTCGCGATCAAGAAATGATGGACTGGCACCAACGTGCACAGAGATCTTGGAGACAAGGTCAGTGTATAAAGCCCTGTCCTCAGCTATAGCCTTCCTGCATATAACAGACGGCATGCAAAGTGACTAAAAGTGCCTAACATGCAAATGCCCATCTTTCTCATACCTGAATTATACCATTTTAAAATGTTACAGCCTATCATTCTAACTAGCAGGCTCCAAAAGGAAGATCAGCAACGCTATTTTTCAAGTTGGATTTTTGGAGTTACCATCACTACTGGATTCCAGGAGTCCCTGGAACGTTGGCCCATAGTCATAACCACGGAGGCGGAGCTCTTTGTAAATGTCTCCCTTTGATAAGCGGATGTCTGGGCTGGGCTGGTTCCCCAAGTCAATTTGCTGGTTATGAAGGTTGTTCAGAGCGGTTTCTTCCAAAAGGGAAATTTTTCCTGGTAGATGCAATCCATAGAGGAAAACAGGTTTTCAGGGGTCAGGAGTACACAGGTACTTGGATTTCTTCAGAGCACAGGTACTGAATGTATTTACTCACCACTTACAGCCAGATTTCCATTCCCGGACACCTCAAAACGCTGGGAAGCAGGCATGAGTCTCACCTCTAGTTGTGCTGAGCCTGCAAGGCAGTCAGAGATTGGTGAGATATTAAAGCAAGTGTGGGGGGAAAATGTGATCTGTGAGCCAGGCGTGGCCCCCCTCCAGGCTGTTTGGAGGCACCAGCACCTATAGTTTTTTTTTGCTATAAAGGGCCTCCACATCAGTCCCCAGGAGATTTTAGGCCCAGGAGAGGTCTTTTTCAAACCAGGAAGTCAGTCCTAGGGGACATGGTGAGGCACTTTAACAATAAATAGAATACTAATTTTAAACAATAACAAAGATTGTTAGGAGACACCTTGGCAGGGCTGCAGCCATCCAAGATCCTATGAGGTGCCATGGTGGCCCTCCAACCCCTGGCAGTTGCACACCTCTGATTTAGAGGAACTTCAGGTCCAACTGTTTTCATACCTGTGCAAGCATCCCAACAAAAATTGGCCAGGAAGTCCAATCCTACATATAGTGATATTCCTTTGATACAGAACAGGAAGCCCCTGCCTTTCAACGCCCCATTATCTGACAATTCACTTTTCCAACACTTCCAAACTAAGGACAAGTTTCATTAATTTGATATGGAGTCTGCTCTTTTGTCAGTTCTTCTTGCCCACTCTTGTGCATGCGTGGTCCCAAGCCTTTCCTACAGAAAGAGCAGATCCCTTTCTCAAAATAAATGGAATTTGTCGGCACTGCAAGCATCAAAACAGCAGGCTTCCATCAGTTCTTCTTGCCTATGGAGGCTTGTTTGGGTCCACATGCATTCTACTTGCAAAGCAAGCTCAGAAAAAGGGCACCAAGTCAGCTGAGAGACTTTACAAGCAACACATGTACACAGGTAGTCTCAGGTGAGTCTCTGTAAGTCCTTCATGTTCCCTACAAGTTGTTGGATTCTGCTTTTCAATCATTTCCACTTTCTGACAGTGCTTTGGTCCCTAACCTGTCGGATAAGCCTGTACGTTGAATAGAGCAAAAGCTCTTTTAAGATTTAATTTCCCTCTCCTATAGTTATATTGTGTGCCACTTCATTTAAGTGTATTCTAAAGTAAAAGATTTCACCAGACTATGTTATTCGGGCTTTGAGTCACTGGACTTCAAAGAATCAATGCCCAATACCCACCATACTGTACCTGAAAGGTAGATACTTTTCTGGTCTCACCTTTCTTTGGAAGTATTGTTGCCTGATGGATCGTAACATCTTCAAATATGATGGGCATTTCTTCTATGGAGGTTCCCAGAGAGCGTGCCAGGGTGCGCCAGGCTAGTACCAAGTAGCCAGTTGCTGGGTACAGAACTCTGCCATCAATACAGTGACCCATCAAATAATGGTCAGCAGATTCAGGATTCACATCTGTCAGCAATTGTAGAAAAGAAGAAAAAACATTACTTTTGGAACTTCAAATAAACCTCTGGCTCAAAGAAGTTCAAAAGTTATTTCCCTAAACTGACTCAAAATCCAAATACAAATGTTCTCACTCTTCCTCTCACCACATAGGTTTTACTGCTGCAAACAAAGAAAGCAGCTTTTCCCCTCCCTTGCTTTTGATTATTCTTCTGCCCACCAGTGTCTTTCTCTTGCGAAAGTGATGGCACAAGGCATATGGTGAGTCATATGTTCTCTCCATTGAGAAATTATGAACATTCTACTTTGAGCTTTTTAAATTTCTGTTCTTGCAGGTTGTAGGGTTTGGTGAGGAATACATACAATTTCTCATACACACCAATATTGTAGACTGTTGCAGCTCCAGAATTCCCAGAGCCTGTTGGGAAGTCATCAGCTTTGGGCACGTCCCATGTCTGACTGTGGTCCCACAGAATGTATGGAGAGATGAGTGGAGTTCCCACAGGGGCAGGATATTCCACAGGTGGATACAGATTGTTTGCAAGGACATTTATTCTGAGAACACAAAAGGAAGGATTTAAAAAGACTCTTCCCAAGAGTCCAAAAGAAGAATATAGTTGGCCATGGATACCGGCCTATAGCCAAGAATCAGCATGGGCCCAGAAATGTCCCACCACAATGCTTTGGGCCCCTAGACTCTTCTGAAAAGAACACAGTACTTTCTAATCTTGTGAGAGTGGGGAGGAAGCCATATAATTTTTAGTACACACCAATATTGTAGACTACTGTATTATTTCTAAACAAATTTCAGTATGGCTTTTTGAGAGGGCCTAAATACTGTAAAGGTACCAGGTCCTGTCTGATCTTGGAAGCTAAGCAGGGTCAGCCATGGTTAAGACTTGGACAGGAGACTGCCAATGGCATCAAGTACTGTAGGCTGTATTTCAGAGGAAGGAACTGGCAAAACCACTTCTGAGTATACCTTGCCTAAGAAATCCCTATGAAATTCATGAGGTTGCCATAAGCTGACAAGAGACTTGAAGACATATACACACACACATGGCCTTTTGAAATTCCAGAGGAATCTCAGCCTCAAAACTGAAGTTCTACTTTTTAATATTAATATACATATGAATGAACTAGATACTAGGTAAACATTCCCTTACCCTGTTGTGTAGATTTTTCCAACATGTGTCAGGAAGAATTCCAGGTTGTTTTTATGTTCTCTCTTCATTAAGGGTAAAATGGTGCAGGTCGGCTTCAAACCTCTCCTTAGGATTGCCTAGAAATTTCAAAATGTTATCAGAAAACAGCAGGAACTTTCTTTTTCTAAAACTGCATTATATCTAGAGTTGTCAACTATTTTTCTGGCAGGATGATAATCCTGTTGCTAAGTGAATGGAATGCAGAAATTTATTAGAGGGAGCTTTTCTCATCACTTCATTAACATGTTAGGAAAAGCTATCTGAGCCATACAATAGACAATCTCAGCAATCCCATCCTTAGCCTAAAAGAAGGAAATAAATTCCAACATTCGACCAAAGTATAAAGCATTCTACCAAAGTCATAAAAATATTACAATCTGCCTACCCTAATAGTGAGCAACTCTTCTTCTACAGCCTCCTTCTTTTTTTCCCTCCCTCTCCTTCCCCCCACCCCCAATCACCAACACCTTTTAAGGAGAATTAACTAAAAGGACATCATTTTGCTTTACATTGCAAGAGTGTGCAGATTAAACTCATATCATCTGCTGTCTTTTTATCAGGAGTCCAAGTTCTATCGGTAGGAACCAGAGGCACAAATGTTACTCAAGGGTGCAAACATGCTCTGAAAACTACAGAATGGGGTGACTCTGGACAAATGCACACCCTGACCATTTGTTTGTAGTACCAGAAGAGAACTTATAGTCGTTCACTCATAAATCTCAAATCTACTCTCAGTTTCTGCAGCCTCATTGATGTACAACTCCTATATGCAATTATCTAGGAGTAAGCCCAGCTGAACAGATTGGGACTTAGACAGCAGTAAACAAGCACAGGATTTCATTGGTGAGAGCAGCAGGAGGATGCCTTTTAGTTGTTATTTTTTTTTAAAAAAAAAGGAAATCCCTCCCAATCTACTTCAGATTACCCTGAGATCTACCACTAGATCCTAATCTACTATCTGCCCTTTTGTGTTTTCAACACAATGCCAATTTTTAAAAACTCATTTTCCATTCAGTGCTAAACAGCAGCAGTTCCAGCACAATAGCACAAACATCCTATCCCCAAATGACTGAGAAGGAAAGCTAGCAGTGTGATTGTGTGTGCATGATTGTGTATTTTTATAAAAAATATACCAGAGGGTTTCCCATTGCCTTAGAGGAAGACTGCATAGCCTTCAGAAAGTCTAAATTATAAAACTGAACAAAAATATTATTAAAAGTTGACAAAGTGATATGAGCACAGTGGGAAAAGGACTGGCTTTTATCAGGAATGATGTCACAGGCACTGTCCACTAATTCCTAAGATACTTGTATAACCAGATCACAGCCAGTACTCCAAACTGCATTGGACATGCAAACTGGGGGGATGGAGACTGCAGCAACAAATTATTTCTGACTGAGTTTGGAATACTGCAGTATAATCCCCTCTACCTTGAAGAAGAAAAGCTGTGAGTGCCATAATATATGAACAACAACTATGTCTTTATTGCATAAGGACAAAAGACTTGGATTGTCCACTGCCCCTCCATTGACAGAGGGGTCTTCAATTCAGCGGAGACTTCCACTGATAGATGGGGATGAGAGAGATTTTCAGTAAGTCCTCCCTCCTCTGACCAAATGTCACTTTCTGTGCAATTCTGGAAGCTAACCCCCTTGATCAGATTATTAGAGAGTGCTGGGGGCTGCAAAAGCAAAGTGTAATCAGCAGAAACCACCTCCTACTTCTCTCCACCAAGGATCAATCCCATTTTCTGGAAAACCTTTCAGACATGCAGACTCAGCAAAATTAAAACACTGATCCAGAAACTCAAAAACCAAGGCTCCAGCTGACGAGTTAGTCACATGGTTTTACACAGCAAATTCATAATCTGTATCAGACACTGGACTAGAAAAACTGGTTAAAAAGAGTATATGCAAAGCAGCCAGGGTGGTGACAGAGCTTAAGAACTATTGCATAACTATACTTCTAGATTGCACAGTTGAAATCAGGGTTGCATTTACCTTACTGCATTGAATCTTGTTCCCTAAATTACCTGTAGCTTTAAAGAATCTTAGGAGGCATCCCACACAAGTGTACTATAAAAATGTCTATTCCTTGTCAGTTCCTCCCCCATCCAAAGACAAGAGTCTGCACATTAAACATATTCATGGGGAGGAGGGAGGATCAGTTCTTATTTTTGTGGAGTTTGCTTTCAGGAAAGTAGGAATATGATTGCAGTCCAAGGCTACAAGCCTATGATCACTTGGGAGAAAGCCACATTGTTGAATGCAATGGAACATACTTTTACTTCTAAACAAACAAGATAGGATCACACGGCACACCAGCAATCCTAAGCCTACATATGTGGAATCAATAGGATTGACTCTGAGTGAACTTAGTTATGATTAAGCTAAAAATATTGCTGTTTTAATGCAATACTATTTAAATGCTTATTTAAACAATTTCAACTCCACTTTTGCCTCTGATATGAACGATTCGTAGTGGCTTGTCATTTCTGACTTATGGTGACCCTATGGTGAACCTATCATGGGTTTTTCTTGGCAAGATGTGTTCAGAGGGAGTTTGCCTTTGCCGTCCTCTGAGGTGAGTGTGACTTGCCCAAGGTCACCCAGGAGGTTTACATGACTGAGCAGGGATTTGAACTCTAGTCTCCAGAGTTGTAGTCCAGTGCTCATACCACTACAACCATGCTGACTCTCCAAAGTGGCTTACATTACATTATCTTTGAAAATGGATAACACCATGACTTAACTAACTTAGGCTGGTGCTCCAGTTCCGAGTTCTCCTGAAGAGACAGAAATATGTCACTGTTAGCCATGTTTTGGATTTCTGTACACAGAGTTGCCTTTGGAAACTGTTCCAACTATTTGGTTGGTGCAAATTACTGCAGCTAGTTTGCCAATTGGGATTAGATTTTTGTTTCTTGCCCCTCTTGAAGCAATTGCGCTGGCTTTTGGTCTTCACTGGGGCATGATCTGAAGCACTGCTTTTGACATTAAAAGCCTTACTATCAGGGATTGTCAGCTTCTGCCTAAACTTGCACAGCATCTGAGATTGTCTTCTGGGGGCCTTTGCATCAGGAGACTGAGACGGCGTCTTTTTAATGGTGGATTTTCCATCTTTGAGGAAGGTTTGGTATGCCTTCTCTGACAGAAATATATGTCTCCTTCATGCTCCTGTGAGCTGAAATAGCAATGGCCTCTGAAGGGCTGGAAGGCATGGAATTCAACGATGACTAAAGTGCAGCTTTCTGGAATAGCAGCAGCGGCAGCAGCTTTCAAAGCAATGCTAGGAACAGGTACTTGTGAAACCCTTGGTTGTCCTGTGCTGCTTTTTAGACAAAGACATGCCTATGTCAACACAGCTGATCCCATGGAGTATCTTCGCACAGTAATCTATCCTTATTTGACCTTTCCATAAATCCCATTAACAGCAACAGAAACATTATTACAAATTCTTTCTTTTGTATGCAGGCTGATGTAAGGTCAGTGTATTTAAGATTATAAAATTAATGTAATTGTTTTTATTTATCCACTGTGGGGAAGTAAAAAAGTAGATACATACACTTCTCCTCCTTGCCTCTAGGGCTTGTCTCCATAGCAACTAGCCTATTCCCGTACCTGTAACTTTTCCCTATATTCCCCAATCCAATCTGTATTTAGAGTTGTTAACATACAGAGGTTGGGTTCCTGTGGGAATACACTGTCCTCCTTGCTGCTAGGCATTGTCTCCATAGCAACTGGCCTATTCCAATACCTGTAATTTTTCCCCATAGTCCCTACTCCAATCTGTTCTCTGGCAATGTTGATGTACTGGCTTTTGATTTTTTTGCTTTCTGTTGAATTTGTGGAATGGCATTACATTTTTCTGGAAGCATTTTTTGTTTTAAATTTCAACTTTAAGATTCCTCACATATGGAACCCATACAACCTACTGTGTGAGGCGAGAAGACCCTGTAACTATGTTGTGCATGTCACTTTAATTTTTCTCACATATTCTTCCCAAATGTTTTCTGGCATCCTTATTGATGGTAGGCCTCATCTCCATAGCAACCAGCCTGAGGCCCAAGAGTTCTGTGGCTGAGAATTCTAAAGGCCCCTCCCTAACCTGGCAGCCCCAGGATTCCACAGAATCTTCACAGCCAGCCAATCATATGAGGTCTTCTCGCCTCACACAGCCAAACATAGGGGGTCTTCGCCTGCCTGACGCAGACAAACAGATAAACATTGACTTTTATATAGTAGATTATGATTATGCAAATGTTGGTTGGTATCTTGTTCAGTAGTGACAGGACTGTAAGCTGGGCTCTCCAGCTGCCCATTCTCAACATGCTCTGAGACTAGGGGAGTGCTACAGAGGTTGTTTCCCCAAGCCCCAGTCTGCAACATCTTGGAAAACCTTTAGCTGGAACTCTGCCAGGTTGAAAAGGTAGGTTTGAGGACTTGGCTTCATTGGATATAACTGTCTTGGTCATTATTTATACCCCACTTTTCCCCCTAAACTGGAAATCAAGGTGGCAATTAAAATGATTACAATGTGGTTAAAAACATATAAAGTATCACCGTTAAAACAGAATCAAACTACGATTGGCCCCCACACATTTGTGGGTTTGACTTCCATGTATTTGATTATTGGAGAGTTTCTTCAACCCCTGCCCCCTCCCGCACCTAAGACACTTCTGTTCCTGGGGAAGGTTCCTTCTGGCAGCTCCAGTCAGGCTGTGCAGCCCTTTAAAAACTTGCCTCTGGTCCTCTTCATCCTCCACCAGCCACTCCCTGGCTAGCTAAGGAGGGCTCACAGCCTGATTTCTCAGCACCATGAACCTTCTCCCCAATGGTTCCCTCGCACACCCAAGGAAGGAGACGGGCAAGAGACGGGAAGTATACAGGCGCCATGACAACCCATCCCTTTCCCTCTTTTTTCCATGACCTGGTTTGGGCCCTGGGTGCCTGTTCTCCCCACTATACCTTGGTCCCCTTCCCACAGACACACACACACATGCATATTGATTTTTGCATGTGTTCAACTTTTGTGGGGGTCCTGCACCCCTAACCCTAGTAAATGTGAAGGGCTAACTGTATTAACAATGTTAAATCAACTTAAAATGTACATCTCACTATTACTAACTTATTTACGACATGAGCGTTTGCCATTTCTCCATCATGACCCAAGCAGCCAAGTGTACCTTTGTACCCTGTGCCAAGTTCACATTTCAACCCTTGGTCAGGCTGCAACCCTGTGCAGCCCCATTGTAAGCCTTATGTCTAAGCAGACATCTGTAGGGCTGTCCTGTGAGTTTTTAATGCATGTGAGGTCCTGCATATCCAGCATGCTACACTGAGAGAAAGCTCAACTCAGGAGGACACCTGTTTCTGCATTCTTTATTGCTTTAGGAATGAATGTATCTAGTGAAAGAAAGTGAAGTGATGATGTCTAGGAGAAGTGTGTGCACCTATTTATTTGGAATTTGTCTAGTGGCTCAAAATAACAAATGACAAGTGAATTGGGCAGAAATGCTATTTCTGAAAATCACAGCAAGACAATCAAAATTTCTTTTTCTGGAAAACAACATCCATCTCTACTCTTTATGAAACAAATTGTGTGAAAAACTGCCAAAGAAGAAGATTTTGATTTACTACAACTTTCTGACAATATATTAAAGATAGTTTAAACCAGCCTCAAGATCTTTCAGAAATCACTGAGTGGAGCAAAACAACAACTCTTCCAATTATCGATAAACTACAAAGACCTCATAATAAAAACAATGGGAAAACTAATGATACTAAGCAAACTTAGCCAACACGGTGAACTCCAGTAAACAGGACTACATCTCTCTAGCACGTAAAGGTCATGAAATAGATGCCAAGCAGATCTCCCATGCGCAATCAGAACAGAAGAGTGGGATTGATCCAATATCATTTAATAAAATATGACAATTTCACATCTTGAGATATTTATGACTTACTGTAATTTGCCTTTCCTTACCACATGGTTCCCATGTACAATATTAATACATGTAACTCTAGGGTGCTTTCAGCCAAACCAGTTAAAAGGCATTCTATAGCTACTCTTTTTTCCCCCCTTCTTAAATGGAAGACAACTACATTTGGCCCCCCTACAAAATTCTGTGAATGAAACAGGGAGTTTGCATAATAAAATGCTGATTTAGAAGCACTCCTTGTTTCTCCCCCTGGAATCGTCTTAGGAGGTCACACCAGCAATTGTACTATTTAGACACCTGCATAGAAAAGGTATCCAATCCTCCCTTAAGTGATCTGTTTCTGCTTTTGCTGATGGCACAATGACATGTATGGCTCTGCCGCCTGTGCTCCACAGCTGGAATGGCCACCAGAACATCCCTGGAATGTCTTCTGATATGACCAGCAAGCTACCAGCCACACTACACCTACACACACACACCTCTTCTGTTGCTGCCATCATTGTTGGCATTACAGAGGATCTTGGAGTATAGAGTATGATAATTAGGAGCATTAAGAAAGGGCATTCTTGTTGCTAGAAAGCAGGACATATTAATAATTTCAGCCCATTAATTGTCATCAAGCTTAATACCTGTAAAAGGGCATGTGGGGCAATCTCTACTACAACAGCATTTTCTGGAATATGCCTCAGGCCTTCCTGGAACAAGACTGGGCTCACAAGGTTATTCACGTGGTACTCAGCAGAGGAATACTGAGCCAGCTCAGTTTGCCACTGAGATTCAGGGATGGAGGTGCTGATCCAGCGAGATGAACGTGACTTTGGCCTGGGAATAACCTATAAGGGGGAAAAAGAAAAACAGACAGCATCAAGCAAAATATCACATAAAAACTGGGCAATGGGGATGGAAAGACCCCACCTACAATGATAAGCCATTATGGAGCATTACCTTCTGCAGAGCACTAAGCAGGACTGGTGCAATGGATGCCATATAGCAAGAGTGGAAAGCAACTCCAGCGCTGAGCACCTCTTTGGCAAAGACACCTTCTGCTTTCAGTTTAGACACAAACTGCGACACCAGATCCTAAGGAAACGAATGAAAATGGACATGAATTGGTACTGCTGCAAGAGAATATAGTGGACTCTAACCATTTGCTGCTACTTATGCTGGGGACTTGGGCTCTACTGCTTCCAAGTAACCATCCTGCCCCACACTTGCTCACGTGCAAATGATCTGTACAAGTGTGTTGTAACAGCCTTCGTTTAAACCCAATGTATTAAGCATCTTTGGTTATAAATATAGATGTTTTGTTGTTTTATGTACTCTGAAATCCACTTTGGATTTTGAAACAAACTCCTGTAAAGTATGTGCATGTTTCTGAGTGTGTGTTCTTGTGTGTGCATGTGTGAGGAAGAACCAATACTTGCCATACACAAACACACACCTGAAACTTTGACAGAAAAAACTTCTCTGACATAGCTAAATCCCTTGTTTTCTGAAAAGTGATCTAAGAAGAATATATGTGAAGTGAAAAGATTAAAGGACAGGTGTAGTTGTCCTGTGCAGACTATAGCAATGCTTTATACATGGGGTTGTCTTTGGAAAATGCCAGGAAACTGCCGCCAGTTAAGACTGTTAGCAGGAATTGGCTAGCACGATCATACTGTGCCAGTACTGTGTCATCTTCGCTGGCTGTTGATCCATCCCAGTCATGGTTCAAAGTACCCTTTTTAAGCCTTAAAGACTTGAGTGGTTGTGGCCGGATTACCTGAAGAACCTTTTCCTCTTCTCCTGTATCTACCTATCTGGAACCTACGAGATGAGGGGGCTACACACGGGTATTTTCAATGATGGTAGGTCTAGCTCCCACAAATGTTTGCCTACATTATGGTATTTTTGCATCACTGAAGACAGTTATTTGAAAAACAGTTCTAGTTTTTGGCAGTCTTTATCAGCCAGTCAGTTAATGTACTAGTGGTCAATGGGAAAGCAAAGGCTAAGACTCTCTCTCACATGAGCTTAGGAGACGAAGAGTTTGATCTGGTATCAAGATGGTTCTGTTAGAATAACTTGGATAGAGTGAACACACAGCTAACGGTTGGAAGGACTGGGGACATTGAGCTGGGGATAGGGGGAGTTAAATTTCACAAGTGATTGGACTTTATCAGGCATTAATTAATTAATTAATTAATTTGACTTTGCTTAATGTGGGATTTCTTCCTGACCCACTGAGATTTAACCCAGATGAAATTCCAGTGATGCCCCAACTATATAGCAGTGGAGGTAACGCTTCACATGGTGTTCTCACCTGAGGCCCTGAAATAGTAACTGTGTCTTCAGAGTTGTGGCAGGCAGGCACCACTCCTGGAGGGCACTTGAGTTTACACTCCTCCCATGTCATACCTGTAAAACATGCATTGCTTCGGATGAGTCCCAGCCATTTAATAGTAGTCATAGAGAAGTCTTCCTAAGGAATAAGGGAAGCTCCACAACCCTGATTTGCTAGTTTCTTATTCCCATGCTAGATCTGGGATACATTTGATTCCTTAGATACCATTTGAAGTTGCACCATAATAAAGATGAGAATACTGTTGAGTGTGGGAAGGAAGCACAAGGGTATCTTTCTCAGTGCTATCTGAATCTCACATCCTTCTCCACATGCAAGTAGTATAGAATTCTGTTAGATCAGTAGTTCTTAACCTGGGGTCCACGAAGCACTGCTGCAGCTGAACACCTACAGTAGTGGCAGCAACACAGATGTGGCAGCAGGGGACAATTGAGGGACACAGCTGCAGGCATGTGCTTGCACCCAAACTATGATTCTGGAGACCAGGGTTTGAATTCCCATTTGGCCAATGAAGCCCACTTGTTTACCTCAGGCAAGCCATGTTCAGCCTCAGAGAAAGGCAAAGGCAACAAATTTTGCCACGAAAACCCCCATGATAGAGCCACCATAAGACAGTTTTCAAAGGGAAGAGACATGATGGCTAGAAAGAACCTCCCCTATCAGTGCCACTTTGTTGTGGTGTGTTTTCAAGTCACTTCTGTTTTATGACAACCTTAAGGGGGACCTATCATAGTTTGGTTTTTTTTGCAAGATTTGTTCAGAGGAGGTTTGCCTTTGCCTTCCTCTGAGTCCAAGAGAATGTGACTTGCCCAAGGTTACCCAGTGTCTGAGGGTGATTTGAATCCTAGTCCTCAGAAGAGTTTAATAAATAAATACATATTTAAATACTTCAATAAATATTTGGATATTTAAATCTTGAGTTAAATCTTCAGTCTTGGGGGACCCCAGCAACAAGTCATATTTACAGAGGTCCCATGTAAAGAAAAGTTAAAAATCACTGTGTTAGATAAATAATTCAGTCACAGGCAGATCTACTAAAACTCAGAAATATGGAATCCCATAGGTTTGCAATTGTAGTTTAACAAAGGCATTGACTGGATATTTTGAAAGAAAGTTAAATGAGAAAAAAGCAAATGAAATCATCAATTAATTGTGGAAACAGAGAGGTATTCTCCAACTTGCTAATAAAAGCAACCATTAGAGTTTTGCCTTTGTTTAAAATCTTCCTTCCCCAACCTGGTGGCCTCCAGGTGTACAGGTTCACAGATTCCATGATTCCCAGACATCATGGCCTATAACCAGGTTGAAGAAAGAGAAATCATCCACTAAATTTGATAAATTCCTGTGCTTAGTGCTCACCAACTCACTGTGCATGGCCGAAAAGCCAGCAACCTATCCATAAAATTGCCTGATATCACAATAGCTCAGCATTTTAGAGTTGCTTGAACAAAACCTGTGTCATGATACTTCAACAAGTCTTTCCACTCTTTCATTTGTAGTGAAAGTGTACTTTTCAAATAACTTTGGGAAACAAACACTTCCAGGGAGTATAGAAGAGCAGACTGCCCTCAGGAAGACAAATTAAGTTGCAATCCGATTTCATCTAACCACCTTGATTAATTGAATCTGACAGCTGCAGTTTCAGGTTAACTAGAAAATGTGGCAACCTTAAAATCACTCAGTAGGCAAACAAACAAACAAACCTCACAATGTTCATAAGACAATAAAATACCTAATCGATACACATGCTATTACTGTTAAGATTGCTGATTAACATTCTTGTAAGAATTGAGAATGAATTCAGTAGATCATGGGCTTTTTTTTTTTTAAAGAAAAGATAATTGAAGGGAGGAATGAAAAAGGGATCATAGCTCATGATGTATGCAGTCATCCCACAGTGGCCTTAGGTAAACAGGTTTTGCAGATGTTTGTATTGTTTCAAAAACTTGCAAAACGTGTTTGACAGAGACAACAGTTCAACAAGGGAACACTGTGTGGGCACTATGGGAAGTCATGTCTCTTTCAAGTCACATAACTATGGTCTGTCTAAAGCCTACTTTTTTAAACAAAAAAGTCAGGGTCACTTCCTGTGCTGTTTCATTAGCAGACAACACTTAAGCCCTTTTCGCACGCCAGTCCTGTTGCGAAATGGTCTCAGGAGCACTGTGGGATTGCGAGGACCGTTCCACATGATGTCCTCGCAATTGTGTGACGCTCCCAAGGCCATTCCATGGTGATTGCGCAGTATATCATTTTCGGCTTGTTGCTGAAAATGATGCATGCTTGTGCATCCCTCCCATGCCCCACCCGCGCTTACTTTATGTGCAGAGCCTCTGGACGTGCGGCTATGGCACTTCCTCTCCCAGTGCAGCCTGGGAAAGTATCCGCCTGCACTGCGGAAGGAAGAGGCAGAGCACTCACGCTTCCTTCCAGCCAGCACAGAGCTGGTGCAGAGGGGAAGCGGAGAGGACACGAGTGCCTCTCGCAAGAGGCTTCTTGTATGATCCTCTTGTGACGACACTGGAACAAGGTAATGTGCAAAAAGGGCCTTACACTCATACTGTCTTAAAAATTTAATTCTCTTCAAATAGATGTATAAGGTACAATTTTAAAGTAACAAAGTAATAAAATATAGAACCTAACAGGCATGGTAACATAAAATATTTAAAATAACACAAACGGTACAAATATATATAAAATAAAAATAAGCATCCATTCATTTAAAAGTAGAATGGAATACTTAAGTCTTTACCAAACACACGCAGGCAGGGAGCCTCATGCATGTTGGCAGGGCATTTCACAAGGAGGTCAAGAATTTCTAGCCTATAAGCTAGACACAGCAAATAAAATCCAATATGCCATCAGCCTAAAACCCACTGTTTGATCTCAGCACTTTTCCTTTCTGAGGTTTTGAGACTTAGCTGCTAGTATCATTCTCGCAAAGTCTTGCTCATTCCACAGGGATGGATGCCCACTTGCCTCTTCTATAGGACTGCAGGACCAGCACTGATAAACAATAGGACTATTTTTAATATATCCTTTTCAATCAATGCCTCTATGAAATTAAGATTAGGATCTACACAGGCAGTGACACTTTATTATTATTACCACTACTACTACTACTACTACCTCTGCTACTAGTACTGCTAGCTATGTGTGGAGTGCTTTACAGTCTTGTATCTCAACTACCTGCATAATAATCTGGTGAGATAGGTCACACTCAGTGTTCAACTTCTTCACATCAACGGTGAAGATAATAAACCACAACTGGCCCAATGCCACAGAGAAAGTTAATGGCAATGTTTGACCCTCTAGTTTAGGGATGCATAACATACACCTTGTGCCTGTTTTTGTGTCTCTCATGATCACCAAACTAAGTGTTTCAGAAGCAGTGGCAATGAGAAAATGTACTTTTTAGTGCACTTCATTTAAATCAAGGCACATAGGAAACATATGCACTGGTTTAAAACAGAATAATATTCTCACAAGTGAAAACCTGCTCTAAAACAAAGTGCATGCCCTGGCATACCTTGATTTAAACAGAATGCTCTAAAAAATAGCTTCTTCTTTTTTTCAGTCTCCATGCCAGCAAATTTTGTTGGCAGGAACGGCAGCATGGTACATGCCTTCTGCAGGTTCGAGGAGTCAGAAAAGATCCCTAGACCCATGGAAGTTGCATAAGGGAACAGGAGACTTGAAGGCATACACGCACACATACATAAGAGAAAGGCCCCACCATCTAGTTTGCTAAAATGCAGCTTCTGCAATATTCTCAACCATTCTGTGCTTCCACTGAACCTTTTGAGAGATGACACAATTGCTCTTAGGTGATATGACTGAATATGATAGATATGGTTAGGTTAAATTCTGGGTGTGTATCCGCTTCAGAGCCTCACAGAACTGAACTACAGATTGCTCTACCTTTGGGGGCTGATTAATGACACAAAACATGCCGCTGTTTATGGTATGTAACTGCAATCAAAACATTATAACCAGTAATAAGGAAAAGTGTTAGCTCCTTTAGTTTGCCCCCAAATACATCAGGTAATCAAATGTGAACACTTTTGATTAAACATTGTAGAAAACATGAGAAGAAACAACAGAAAAAAAGAGGGAAAGGCTTCTGGTCACCCACCAACAGCAGCCATGCCTCCTGGGGGCAGTTTGGCCTCTTTGACGCAGCGGCCTCTCCAGTAGGCGGCAAGAATGACCTCTTCGTGACTCAAGGAGTTGTCCGCGTACCCACAGGCCAACTCTCCAACTGAGTGCCCAATGATCCCATCAGGTTGCAAACCCACAGTCCTCAGGAGATCAATCTGGGCGATCTGGAGAGCATAAAACATGTAGCTGATGAATTTTATATTACAGAGAGCAACATAAGCCACCTCTTCCTGGTAAATTTCTTCACAACACAATGGGTATTTGTTTCCTGAAAAATTGTCTGTGAGGATACTTCAAAACAGTGCCAGCCCTTAAATCCTATTTTTTTTCCCAAAAACATTATTGATTTGTTAGACCACGTTACACATCCTCACAGCATTGTTGGTGGCTTGCAGAGAGGAGAGTCTGTTATCTGCCTTTATACCAGTGACCCCCTGACTCTCGCTTTACACACAGAACCAGTCTCTCAAATCCAGCTGCTATACTAACAAACAGGACATGCATTACTTTCTACCCTTGAGCAACACTACAGTGAACAAAATTAGCAAACTCCCATGACCTTCACTTCATTATCTTAAAAGCACCAAGGTCAGGGCTGAAGTTTGAATAGGGCTTCCTATCCCCATTCTGCCTCCTCCATGCTGGTTTGGCAGGAAGGAGTTAAGATTTTCACACGGAAACTGAAGTCGCTTCTCACTGAGATCTGAATGAAACTGAGCCCCAAGACAATGAACTCTATCATGAGCATAGTTGTAGGCATAACCTATTGCTTGTGTGCTGTACTGGAGAATGTAAGCCTAAGGAAGCATCACTCTTCAAGACATCAAGCCCATGGGGGAAGAACACATCTTTCATTCTTACCTGAATAGCAGCAAGTCCAACAAATGCATTAACAGTGTCATTAAACGTGTTCTCATCTGCATGCAGGAGTAGATCAGACACCTTCAGGCCTGTGTCTTTCAGAGCTTCATCTGAACGCAAGATGGACTGGCGGAAAAGATCAAGCTTCATTAAGCTAAGACCCATGCCTTTCCACTGGGTTCCCATGCCTGTGGGATGAGAAAGCAAGAGAACCTTTAGCAGTTCCAACATGGGTCGTAGATGGAGATATGAACTTCTGTAATTCATATCTAGAAGAAACTGCTACAGCTGGCAAGAATGGTCATTTCACAATAGCCCTATTCAGGCATGTGCTTTGCATATAGATTAAACACACAAAGAGTTGAAGTGTGCTGGTCCTTCCTCCTTCATCTCCATTTCTCTTTGTTTCTATGCATGGAGGATGATGGTCCAAAGCCGTCTGCAGAGACTCTCTGCCTTAGCTGTAATCTTGTTTTCCTAAAGTTCTAATTTGTGAAAAGTCCCCACAAGTAAAGGTGGTTCTTTGCTTCAGACTGTCACTCTCCTCATGTTGATAGCAACCAGAAATAATGATGCAGAGGACAAGGACAGCATGCCCTCCCTCCTCACATGTTTATATACAAAGTGAACAACTGCTCTCGGCTACTGTCCAAAGTATATGTATGATTGGTTAGTACTCCCACAAACAGTGCAAACCAGAAAGATTCAACATTCTGTGAACAACAGAACAACAAAAACTTATTGAGCCATTTCACATGTCTTTGAAACCTAGCAATTTTGGAAGGTTGGGCACAGATCATGTGAAAGGCTGAAAATTCTTGGCTCAAATATATACTTTGATGCAGAGCATTTTAAAGAGTAATATTGAGTTAAAACCATAACTTCTCTTTTGGGACTTATGGATGATCAGTTGGAAAAGAGCCATAGGAAGTTACTCCATGATCATGGCACCAAGACTGTTGTATGCACAAAGAACTTAATAATACACAGGAGGGAGGAACGGCTGTTGAAAGTGACTGAGCCAGCAGAAATGGACAAATTATCAGCTTTGATTAGAGAAAACCTGTTGAAGACATTTCTGAAAGACTGGAAACCCCATATAGACTTTTCCTGGAAAAAGAGAAAATCATCTGGCAACTTTTAGTTTTGACAATTAGCAAGGTGGTGTTAGTGGAAGAAAGGTGTGATGTAATGTTATAGAGAGAGGTCTGACTATATTATATGTATGTATATCTACCGAAAATAAAGTCGGAAGCCACATTTTCTTTTGTTCTGTTTTTCTTTCTATATTTCTTCTTCATTTTTTTCTTTTTATTGTATTTAGAAAACTCATAATACAAATTACTTTAAAGAAAAAAAAGAAGGCTGGGCACAGGTGTTCAAGCCTCCAGAGAAAAGATCTGAATGTGCTTACCTGAGCAAATGTACCATAGAGGTCTCCCTGAGGACTGAGCAATCTGAACCTCCTTCACATCATTTTCACTGCCAATCAAGGTGTAGCCTCTATAAGGCATGGATGACACAGGGATCCCAGAGATGTCATTGAGCATGCTCAGAAATGGGGTTTGTTCTTGAAACTTTCTGCTCTGTTCTATTAATGTCTCTACTGCTTCTTGAGTCCTTCCACAAAACTGTACCAATCGTGGCAATGGAGGAGTCTCCAGGGGAGGTGATTTCTTCTTGTTGGGTCTCAAGATAACATGGGCATTTACACCTCCAAACCCAAAGGAATTGATACCAACTATGTGACCTTTTGTTGGAGTTGGCTCAGTAACCACTTGGAGGTGACCATCTTGTAAGCCAGGAATATCTGGATTTGGAGTATTATAGTGAAGGTTGGGTGCCCACAGACCATGTTCTAAAGAGAGAATCACCTGAAAGAGAGCGAGAGGGGGAGAAATGTAACACTACCGTCAAAAATATTTCTCTAATAGGCCATTCATATAATTTTGATACCTACCAGGTAAAGCAGAAAACTACTCTCTTTGAAACAGCACCTTAGATTATTGGGATTCTGAAAAGTTCACCATATTCTGCATTAAGGTCCTGCTTTTGCAATACACTCCTTTTATTGTTTATGAGACAGAAAAGTTTCTTAACTGTACACCTCCTACTGTGTAACATCTCGTCATTCAGTATCAAAATTACTGAAAATAAGTGGGTCAGTATTAACTTCTATGACGAACATAAAGCGTAGAAGGCATGATCCAAAATTCTCGTCCTGACCTTGTTTGTGAAGTCATGGGTCCCACTTCTCTAATCAGTCAGCTCTGTCATATCACCTGCTATCAGACAGCATAACCCAGCATTTAGGGCCTTTCTGCACTACACTGTTCTTTTGCTATTCTCCCACTTTCAACATCCTATGGAATCCTGGGGTTTGCAGTTTAGAGAGGGGTATTTAGAATTCTCAGTCAGGGAGCTCTTTGGCCTCAGTAAACTACAAACCCCAGATTTCCACAGGATGTTGAAAGTGGAATCACAGCACTATAACAGTTTAGGTGCAGAAAGGCCCTTAGAGAAACAGGAGCCATGATCTAGTCTGCTATGAATACCCCATCCACTTCTACTTTCTTACTCTTGTTTCCCATTTTCACAGCTTCTATTTGTGTTTCTTTCTGATGTATGCTCCTCTCTACTCATATATTTACATACAGGAATAAGGCAAGCAGGTTGCTCAGAAATGCTGACGTAATGGGTGTTGTGAAAGACAATAAATATAGGGCTACATTTGTTTGTTTGTTTCTATCCTACCCTGTATCAAAAAGATTTCAGGGAAGCATATATGTGAAAAAGTAGGAAAATCCACCCTTTTCAGGAGACAAAGTTGGGCTCCAGCTGTTTTGCTTCGTAACAGGTCAGCACCATTAATGGGGCTTTAGGTTTCAGAGATGGATTCCATACACTTATTTGGAACTAAGCCCCCTGAACTCAACAGAACTGAATCCCAAATAGATGTGCACTGTCATTGTTATTTTTCTTTACAGATTTGATAACTACATACCTCTTATTGTACAAACTTAACTTGGCATGAAGAAGCATGACAGAAATGGAACAATTTACTTGCAAAGGCTCCTTAAACCAGAGATCAATTGGCTGGAACCCTGCTGGTGACTAATACGGGCAGACGTCTTTCTTCCATCAGTGTAAATTCTTTTTCAACTCAGGCATAAAGATGGGGAAGGATGAGAGTGGCAGCAAACCCCAACTCTATCAGAAAGCAAAGCTTCCTGCCAAATCCCGAGCAGCTTTGTCTCCTGACAGGGATGACTTTTGCTTTCCACATTGTAACAGTGATTGTGGTACCTCTTCCTCTGCTGCCATGCCACCACCTCCTCCCTCAGTGTAGTTCTATCAGTGAAAGGCTCTTGGTTGCTACTTCCTGTACCTCCCTCACAGCATCACTGAATCCCACAGCTACAAATATCCTACCAGCCACCAGTCAAGTGAAGCTGCTGATGTTTTTCCTACATGATGTGACAAAGAAAGATTAAGTTTTCTCTGCTCTGCAAGACATCTTTCCATTCTGTGTTTTCTCCTCTTTGTTCTCTACTATGTTCACTATCTTCTCTCTCTCTCTCTCTCTCTCTCTCTCTCTCTCTCTCCCTCTCCCCATCCTGAGTGAGCAGGGAGACCAGTTCTTGCCTCTGTGCACTGGTTTAGTTCTAACTGCTAACTCTAAGGTACCCAGCTGACTATCCTTCAGCATTTTCTCTCACACTGGGGGAGGGGAAAAGCAAAGTCCGAGGCCTACATGTGGCCCTTCAGAATGTTTTTCCAAGCCTTGTTCCCCACTTGAGATTACCCCATGAAACACGGTTTCCTGGGAAAAAAGGAAAAGATGAATTGTTTCTTAAGGAAGTTTCTAGGAGAAGTGAGTTACCTTTTTAAACGGTTTCAGCCCTCTGCCACCCGTCTCATGCCATTTTTTCAAAATCAAGAAGTGGACATCCACACGCTGTTTTTGGCAGGCTAGGCAGCTCCTATGGGCATCCCAGGACCAGGGCAAAAAAACTGACTCCCAGACGCAGTGAAGTTGCCCGCCCCAATCTCACCCCCACAGCTGAAAGCAGTGGCGTAATGCACAGTGAGAGTGAGTTTGGTTTCCTACCTTTGCTAAAGCTGCAAGGCCAGCAGCAGGTTCTGGATGCCCCATGTTAGACTTAATTGATCCAATCAACAGTGGTGGTCGATCTGATTGGCAGAAGACACTGACAATGCCATTCACTTCCTGAGGGTCCCCCACCTAAGGAAAGACAGGAAATCATGAGAAGGTATTGGCTAAATGTGAGAGTCACCCAAGGTACTGGCTCACTCTCCCAAGCTCTTCTACATTACTTTGTGTGCAGGTATACAACAGAATGGGGTGTGGATTGTGTGAAACGGGTTGGTATAGGTGAGGAGTCAACAACCATGTGTATGATCAGAGAAATGACTCCTTGTGTGTGCATTCCACTTTCCCTCTCCCATTTTTCTATATACATGTGTTCATAGTGAGGAATCTGACATTGTGATTCCATTTGTGCCCCAAAGTTCCTGAAACAGTCCAGGATAAAATAATGGAGTGGGTAGAGCTGCAATGAGGCAGCATATTCTCTCCTGTGAAGACTTCAGGCAGAAAATGTAATTTCTGTCAATGTAGCTGGAGGAATAAGAGAAGAAAGGATAGTGGAACTCTTAGGAAAACAAAAAAAGATAAGCTAAGACTAAAAGAAAAGAGTAGAAAGAGACAGAGAACAAACCTTGGTGCCTGTGCCATGAGCTTCTATATATTCAACCTCTTCAGGCTCAATCCCAGACTCTCTGTACAGAGAACTGACCAACTGTTGCTGCATCCATCCAGAGGGGAATGTTACACCTGAGACAAGAAGATAAGCCACATCCTGTTTTCCTATGAGGAAACTATTGGTACTTCCTCATTTAAGCCATAATGCTACACTGATTTAACTGGAAAAAGATCCCACTGAACTCAACAGGATCACAGTACGCAACAAATAGGGTGCCATGATTTTAGTGCTAGATTATGACTCCATGAAACCAGAGTTCAAATTCCTGCTCAGCTGTGGAAACCCATTGGGTGACCATGGCCAAGCTGCATTTTCTCAGCCTCAGAGGAAAGCAATAGCAAACCTACTCAGATTAAATCTTGCACAGAAAACTCTATGAAAGGGTTTCCGTAAGTCATAGCCAACTTGAAAGCACACAACCACAATGAGACCCACATAGGTTGCATTAAAAATCGTGAACTAAGTCTTCCTTCAGCAGACTTGGCCTCTAGGTATGTATGAAGTTCTGTGATAAAGTATAGCAGCTAAGAGTGAGTGCTTGGATTCAGAGACTCCTCAGTTCAATCAGGGAAATAACCCTGATGCTCCTCTTCCTCCTCTCTCATAAAAATCACTATGAAGTGCTGTGAACATCAAAAGCACCACCTATGTACTATGACTAGTCTTACTAACTATTCTTGCTGTTACTCCACAGATTGCACATGATGTGCTAAGCATAACAAACACAGTGGAACATTTTAAAAAATGATTGCTTTCTTAAACAGAACAAACTTGCATATGCTCTTTAGCTTGAATATGGCCCTCTATGCTTTGGTTTGGCCTTTGGCATTTTAAAAAGTATTAAATATCTAGGCATTTGTCCATCTGTTTTCTTTTTGAAGTATAATTTTGAAGCTGAAAAGGCCAAAGAGAAGAAGAAGGGATAATCCATAGCATCTAAACTTTATTGAAATACCTTTTTTTCATAGGCATGATGCTGAAGAAGGCCAACAGAGCACATGCAATCCCTGGCATCTCCAGACAGGGCTGAGAAAGACCTCATTCTGGAACTCTGGAAAACCACTGCCAGTCCATGTAGAACAGGCGGGGTAAAGTGTGGTCCATGGGCCCTCTTCCAGCTCCTGGCCCTTCTTCTGTGTGTATCAATCCCACTGGATACCCCCAAAGTCTGGGGATCCTCTACTGGCTATTTTTTTATCCTCTTAAAATTGCCAGAAACATATTAAAATGCCTTGAAAACAAGGTAGTTTGTTCCCTCTCATCCACCACAACTCAGACTTCACCAAAATGGCCAAAATTCAGCCAAAACTGAAACTGGAAGTGATATGATATCATTTATAGATGTACGATGACATGTTGGTGTGGCTCACCATGGGATGTGCAAGGGTGAAAACTGCCCCTGCCCCAGGCACTGTTGTCCACTTGGGTGTAAACGACACTAAGTCAGACTGACGCAACAATGCAGGTAGTATAAGCAGAACAGGTACATTTGAATTTAGTAAAGCAAAGCAATTTGTACCTGCCCTCATTTGTTCTAGACATATTGCATCTATTCTCCCATTGGGAACCTTATAAATTTTACAAATTCACAGATTCAGAGGAGGCAAACATCTTACCTTGCTCCTTATATCCATCAGTGTTACAGCCAGAATTGACAATCGTAGCATAAATCCGTTTGGCTATTGATTTCTTGGTCAGAAAAACAACTACAGCAGCTTCTGAACGGCAATATCCATTCCCTGCAAAAATCCAGAGCCATTAGAACAACTCCATAATGTAATTTTATTTAGATGGCTGGATTTTATAGCCATATTTTCCCAAAAGTGTTGAGTAAGGGAAACCAAAAGAACCAATCTTAAGTAACCCTGGTTCATCTTTCTTCTCATTTTTAAATATCCGAGTGCTGAAATAATGCAAATATTACTTTCTAGCAGTGGTGCAAGAGATATTCCTGTAAGAAACCTAGATAAGACAGTTAAGATCCAGAAGAGAACTATACTGCAAGAGAGTGCTATGGCACATTCTGCTGGCAAAGACTGGGAGAATGACATTTACAGATATGTTGCTATAAATACATGAGCTTTTATTAATTTAATTCCCTCATACCATATATTGTAGTGGTCAAGTCAATATGGCACCTACTCTGTCTGAATCTTTTCTTTACTATTAACAGAAGACTCCCATTTCTTTATAAACAAATCATTACTTTCTCTACCTTCCTTTGCTTTGCTAAGGTGTGTTACTTTCAAACATTTGTCTGTTTTCATCATTTCACTAATATCTCTTGTACAGTGCCTATGATTATGTTCTTCAGATATTAAGCTATTACTATCCTGCCATTCAGATATTAGTTATTACTTTTATATGCATTTGAGGTATCTGTTCTCTGAAGTACTATAACAAATCTATCAATGGATTTTGAGAGAAACCCACATTTCTATATCTTCTCTTAGGCCATTTCTGCACTACACTGTTACAGTGCTCTTATTCCACTTTCAACATCCTATGGAATCTTGGAGTCTATGGTTTAGGGAGGGGCATTTATAATTCTTTGGCCTCAGTAAACTACAGACCTCAGAATTCCACAGGATATTGAAAGTAGGATAATAGCACTATAACAATATAGTGCAGAAATGGCCTTAGATTTGTCCAGAATGTTTTATGTATAAACTGACCCCAATTTGTTACAGGACCTAGTTTGACATTTCTTTTTCAAACCACTCAGAATCAAGTGCAGAGGTCACATATTTATGGCTGCTTAGCATTCTTACCAATGATGCAATTGTATGGAAGGAAAAGAAGAATGCAATAAGAAAGTTCCATACTTTAATATCACATTGCTATGCCTCCTTGCTAACTTCCATGCCTAGTTTGACCTTAAAACCACAAAGTAACTCTCAGGCCCTTTCCGCATCCTACCTCTTCTCAGCGCTGGGATGCGGTGCTCGCGCAAGCAGCCTCTCGTGAGAGGCCCTTGCATCCGGGTTTCTTCAGCTCCGCACATGCTTCCTGCTTGCGCGAGAGACCCACCTCTTCCTTTCGCAATGTAGCCTGGGACCTTCCCAGGCTGCACTGAGACAGGAAGCACAACCAGCCCGGCTCCCGAAGCTCCACATGCAAGGTAAGTGCGTGCGGGGCCCTGGAGTGATGTGCAACCGCGCACCATTTCCGGCTTAAAGCCGAAAATGAAAAAGTGCACGAGCAGTGCCTGCCAGGCCCTGAAGCGTCATGCAAATGTGAGTGTGTTGTGTGGACCGCTCCTCACATTTGCGCAACGCTCGAGGGGCCCTTTCGCATGGAAAATGCTGTGCAAAAAGGGCCTCAGACAAGCAAGGCTGAAGAATCTTGAAATAAGAGTAATATATTCTCTCTTCTTGAAGATTTCTTGAACAGAAATACTTGAGAAAAAGAAAACAAATTGGTAGGGTGGGTGGGCAACCTATAAGTTCTGGAGATTATTTTTTTGGCTGGACTTACCCACTCTTGCTAAGATCAAAAGTGTCCAGATGTATACTTCTGTTCCCAACACCCCTTTCAACACTTTAAAAATACACACAAGGGTATGTGAAAAGTGATTTTAAAGGTAAATTACACTTTTTGGAGATTTCCAGAAATGTGGTTCTTTATGTTTTTTAAAGCGCTCTTCTTTTTTTAGGGCTAAAGAGGTACTCTGTGGGCCACAAAAATACCAAAGGCAGTCCATGGCTTGTATTTTGCTCACACCTACTAAAGGGCTACTGCAAGAGAACCCCATGCCCTTGTCAGTTTTGGTATTTGTTGCCCACGATGAGAGTAGTGTTGCCTTCTTAATTTATCATGAGAACATCAACTTATACACCCACTCCAATGTGGAGAGCAAGCTACTTCTGAAGCAAGGTTAAATATTAAGAATAAATTCCTTACCTGAAGCATCAAAGGACTTGCAGGCACCTTCAGGACTCAACATGCCAAGTTTCATGAACTGCACAGAAGTGGTAGGTTTCAATATGAGATTGACTCCCCCCACAAGTGCTGATTCACACTGCCCACTTCGAATTGCTTTGCAAGCATTGTCCAGAGCAACAAGGGCTGAGGAACACGCTGTGTCGATGGACATACTTGGGCCTTTGGGAACACAAGCCATGAAGAAAACATGAGTTAGTCCTCCTGGTGTCACCATCAGAACCTGCCCATTCAGGCTCTCTTGTATAAAGCAAGCTGAGCTCTTTAAGGTAGAAAAGCAGAAAATACCACAAAAGGTTCCCATTCATGAAGAGGAAATATTACTGTTCTTATTTGTACTGTTGATTCCAGCCTCCTTTAACTCAAATATGGGAGTTCATGAGAAGCTACCATTTATTTAATAGGTGTTATGAATGATTCTCAGGATTTTATCATACGATAGGTTGTTGCATCATTGCACTGGCTTAGTTCCACGTTAGATATTTCCTTATCACCCGACATCAGGACTCTCCTGTTGTTACATTGCATTTCCATCATTATTGGATTGCATCTTTTCATTGGCAGGAAAAACCCATTTTAATAGCTTCAAAATTGCTGCTGTTCACCTATTGCTTCTTGGTGCAATTGTTTTCTTCTGCTGCAGTTCCAATATTCCAGCAGTCATGTGGTATGATTGGGTGTGGTTTTCCTCTTCTCCCCCTCCCTATTCCCAAGCAAGGTGAAGTCACTCCATTTCCCGTGTCCAGACAAAGAAGACATCATGGTGCACAGAAACAATGTTGCTTTCACCCCATTCCCTGTTTTCTTTTTTCTTTTTAGTTGTTCTGATGTAATTGTGTAATTGCTCTGCTGTGGCAGTCACCAGCTCACCATAATTACACAATTATGGCAAAACAAATAATAATAAAAAAAGAAATACATACCGAACAGGAACAACATTGTTTCTACTCTATTTCCTGGTACGTAGCTCTTTCTAAAATTGTTTTACCATGATTGCATTGCCATGGCAGTCACCAGCATGCTGAAATTACACAATTACAGCAAAATATTTAAAAAAATCATCCCACAGAACTGAAATTGTGCAACTGAGGTAAAAAAAGGAAAAGAAAAAATAAACAGTACACATGTGCTACATAGCATGGACAAGTAGAGAAGGTGGAATCAGTGAGGCAATGCAGAAGACTGATTGTGAAAACGTGCATCACCAAAGTGGTACCATAATGCTATTCTAGAGAAAGTGTGGAAGTGATTGTTTCTATACCCATTATGTTTCTGTTTGCTGTGAGACAACAGTTCAGTGTGATAAAGCTCTCAGAGTGAATTCCCTAGATGAAATGTGCCAGATTCATAAAGAATGTACACTCCATGTGCAACACTCCCACAACATTCTTACCTACATTAAAATCTCATCTGCAGAAAGATTTCTCATCTATTCTACCATCAGTTTGCAAGCACTACATAGGTATTGTCAAATATTAGACTCGAGTCTTTATATACAAACCTTTGAAGTCAAAGAAGTAGGAAATTCTGTTGGCAAACATAGCACGCTGACAGCCAGTCATACTGTACCCCAGCAATAGTTCAGGGTCTACACTGAGTGCTTCACCAGCTTCTGAACCACTCACACCAATCCAGACTCCTGTTTCTGTCCCCCGAATTGCAGTTGGATTAATACCTAAGAGAGGAGGAAGTGAATTTTGTGTCATGACCTTCAACTGTTGAATAACTAATTAGAACAGGAAGAGTATTTGGCACTTGAGGTGGTTATTGCCAATCCACGAACTGGTGCAAGTAAACAAATTACAGGAACTGAGAATTGGGAGATGGGGCATTAACAAGAGTAGAACAGAACTTTATGGAAGCTCTAAAATAATATTTCTTAGAAGAAAACACCAGTACAATGAAAGGACTTAGTTCACTGTGAATCTAAATCACATCATCCCCACTGCATGGCAGATGGGCAGCCCTTTGACACTACACAATCATATAATGTTATGTTTCTACTTTAACTTCTGTGGCTGCATCCTGTGGAATCCTGGAACTGGTAGTTTGTTCAGGGAAACTAGAGGAGCTCTCCAGATTTGAATTCTAAATGTTCCTTCCCAAACTGACAATCCAAAAAGTGGCATCCCAGAGTTATAACTGTGTAGTGTCAAAGGGCCCAGGATGGCAAACAGGTGAAGTTCATGTGAGAAAGGAGAGTTAAGTTATTACTGTGTGTCATCTATTGCAGAACTTGGGGAAAAATAAGGAAAGTTCACCGCACATACCATTGCCCATCTCTTTCCTCAACAAAACCTGTAAGACATTCTGATTCCCTTCACTGAGGGAAAGCAGTTTTCTAGTCCTGTAGGCCCCCTGCAAAAATTCTCCTAAGAGCTAACTATTATATCTGTGAATTCATGCCTAAGAAGGCTAACACAGGAGAACTGAAGACCATTTATTAAAAGAGTGGCTAAAGTATAGCCATTTCTTCCTCCTATACTTCAATAACTCTAAGAAAGAATGCACAATAACTGAATGTGTGAAGCTAACACAACCCTATAACACAGTCTTAAGGTCTATACAAAAGAGTTCTGAGATGGGACTGAGCCAAATGTAGCCTTTATCCTACATTATTTCCTTAATACACCTTATGGGGTGTATTACTGAACAGCTATAGTTAGTACATTAAATGGGAAATGTAGCCAAAAATCACAAGACAGTAAGCTAGTCTGCAAAACTGGCTGCTGACTATTTGGAATGCTAATGAATGAGGATCTCCTTTTTCTCCAGAAAAGCAGATGATCACTCACATCCATATAGGGGAGAAAATGTCTGACCTGGACCTGACTGTTAAAACTATTTGTGTACTCAGTTCACACACAACTGGAGCTGCGAGCAGAGAATTTTAGACTCACCACCATCCAAAATGGCTTCATAAGAGACTTCCAAGAGCAGACGAAGTTGGGGATCCATCGTGTTGGCTTGCTTGGGATGTACGCCAAAAAAGGAGGCATCAAATTTGCTGATGTCCTTGAGTTTTCCATTTCTCTTGGGTAGCCCATAAAGTCCTGAAATTTGAAAAAAGGAATAGATTTCACCACATCTTCCATGTGGTATATAATTACTTGTAAGAGAGGGTATAATTAGGAATCGCATGGCAAATTTTATTTATTCCACATGTCAATGTCATTTCCATATCTTAGAAGCCCAAGGAAAGAACATGGACAAGTACACCTTATTATACACACCAGATTTTCGCTTGTAGAATAAAAATAATTGTTAGTGGGCCAGCCACATCTGAATGGGTGTTGTGAGGCAAAAATCCAACATTGCGCTACTGACTGACTGACAGTGTGACATTGACTGATAGTCAACAGAACTCTCTCCTCTCTCCCTCCCCTCAGTGAAATCAAAGGGACTTGCATTAGTCATGACTAATTTAAGCCCCATCAATTTCAACAGACCTTCTCCAAAGGTGACTCTGTGGGGATTCAACACACAGCATTTAACAGTTCCCAAAGAACTTCAGGTACTGAGCTGGTAACTGGCAGGGTTTTGCTGTTGATAAAGTCTACTTCTCCTCTAACATGAAATGCTTGTGCACCAGCCTGTAAAGAAACTGAAAAGAACTTCTCAAGGTCAAACTACGAACAACAATAACAATTATCATTGTTATTAATCTGAAAAATATTGCCCATAAAAAAACCTGAAGGGAAGACTGAAGCCAACATAGACCAAGGGAACTTGATAAGCACCACATCCATGAAAGTGGTCCTGTGCCCACAGCTGCACTCATAGGTACCTCCCTACAAAGTGACCGTCCTACTGACACTTGTGACCATGTTTTTTTTTTAAATGTAGCTTCATAGTAAACCATTGACCTCAACTGCTTGCCATCTTTACTCTCCTAAATATCTCTGGGTCCCAGGTGGAGCCACAAACATTGTCAGGCAGTAAAGATGCAGGTGGCTGGAAACTAGTATTTGGGTTTTGAAGCATTCCCAGCTGCCTGGAAAGAAGGAAGAAAGTGAAATTTGCTATTGTCTGGTAAGGGGGAAGCTTGGGCAGGACACTGGGAAGTCTGGAGGAGACCCAGGGGAGCAGAACAAGGAAGCTGGAGCCTAGGGCTAAGACGGATAGGATTATGAATCAGACAACACAAGGGGGCAGAAGAAAGAGGGAGACTGGGGCTGAGAAGAACAAGAGGAGAGTCAGACATGGTGGCCCAACTGTGTGAGAGAAAGCAGAGAACAGGGTGCACATGTATGTTTTGGATGTGTGTGAGAGAGAACATGTGTGTGCTGGGGGTGTGATGCTGAAAGAGAGAAAGAAAAGTTTTGGAGGGGTTGTTTGTTTCAAAAAAGTGAGTGAAGTGAGTGGCTGATATGTGCGGAGGCTGTGAGATGACACAGAAAGAGAACTTTTAGAGAGTGATCCCAAATGAAAACTTGGGAGTTCAGAGGAATGTGCTTAGGTTTTTTAACTTAAACTCTGCATTTGCTTTATATATATCGGTTCTTGAACATTACTTCTTTTTAGCTCTACCAGATTGTCTTTTTGTGAAATATTTTTGCTTTAGTTTGCATTTATTTGTTTGTTTATTTAGTTATTGCTGTGTAAACAAATCATATGATCCAAGATATGGCTTTATGCTTTGGGGATGAGACCCCACCTCTGTCTTTCCTAGATCCTTGGGTGAGTTATTTGCCTTTTAGTCTTGCCAATTTTCTGTTTTGTTTGGTTTTGGTTTTGGTGACTGGCCCTGCCCATCATGGCAGCCATTTTGCAAAAGGTCATCCCCCATGGCAGTCATTTTGTGACAACACCCACAGTATTTTCTAAAAATTCCAAATGCACACATTGCCTCAAAAAGCTTGTACACCCATGTCTTAAACAAAATAGCAAATAATAATTCTCCTATTTACCATGAATAAAACAAGAAATTTCTCAGACTTTGATTAAAAATATTCATGTTGGGAAAGGTTGTCCAAGTGCGTTGTGGAATCTTTATTGCTGGAGAACTCTAAAAGTAAGTCAGACAAGCACTGGGTTGGATTACTATAAAAAGATTTACTATCAGAGGAAATTTTACAATTTTTTATTTATTTATCAGAAGAACTGAATGGGGATCTGTATAGAATCACTTCTACTCATATATCCAAAAACATCCATCAATTCGGATGAAAGAGCATAGCCAGTGGAAAAGAAAAGTTTTGTGGGGAGCTGCAATTTCTGAGTGGAGGTTCAACTTAATAGGTCTCTGCCAGTTTCAAATCTTGAGCTTACCTGGCTTCCATCTCCGATCATCCTCTGTAACCATGTCCACTGCATTCATTAAGTTTTCCCAAAACTCTTGCAAGTTTTCTGATTCCGGCAGTTTTCCTGCTATGCCCGCAATCACTACGTCCTCCATCTCTCAACTTGTCCCTGAATAGGAAGCGATAAAAAGTCAGAGCCAGGCAGCAACAGCAAATGATGCAAACAAACCATTACAATGACTCACATGTGAAAAAGAACTATGGCATTACCAGGTATGGATGAACAATTAATTTCTCATACATTCTTTTAAAAATGTACATCTAGAACTACACCTATACTGTTTTTGTGGACTTGTGAACTTTTCTGGACATACTAATGTATCTGGGGATCCCAGATTCTAGTATACAGAAGTGTAGTGACTGCACTTGAAATGTGTGAATGAAATAAGCTTGGAATCACTGAGTCACTGAAAAGCAAGTGATGTATGGCGGCGGACGAGAAAGAACTGAGGAGAGACCGTTGCTCGGCGGGAGGAGCATGCGCAGTACCGGCGTGGGGGAGGGGTTCCCGCCAAGCGAACAAGCTCTAGAAGTTTCCGAACGCTACCGCGCAGGCGCTAAAGCTCCTAGTGTATGAAGGCACAGAGACCACGAAGAAGAAGTATGGCATACGTAGTAAATTAATTAAGTTATCCAAGCAGAGGAAGAAGTAGAATGTAGCCCAAGGAGTTGATTCATGATGGTTGATTCCATATTGTTCAGTATGAGAAAAGCAACATGATGAATGCAATTAAATTCTTCAAACTGAAGGGAAGGGTCTTGTGGTAATGCTTACTGGCCCCAATCCTTACATATACACATTGAATGGACCAGACATGTACATGCAACCTAGAATGCTGTGAAAAGTACACATGCAAGTTCATGAAGACAACCATGTACAATTCAGAGACATGGGGCCTTTCTGCACTACACTGTTCTAGTGCTATTATTCCACTTTCAACATCCTGTGGGATTCTGGGGTTTGTAATTTACTGAGACTGAATTGCTCCCTGGCTGAGAATTCTAAATGCCCCTCCCTAAACTGCAAACCCCAGGATTCCACAGGATGTTGAAAGTGGAATAATAGCACTAGAACAGTGTAGTGTGGAAAAGCCGATGCATAGGAACTGTTCTCAGGTTAATAAAAGTTTTGGGAGGTTGAGTATGGGGCAAGCAGAGGCAACTTAAATCCCAGTCTCTTCATGTTTTCATTGCATCTGCCATGTGACTTGAACAGGACTACTGAATAGGCTTAATAAGCAGCATTGCTCCTTAACAGAGTGAACTGACAGTCTGATAAGGCTGAGCAGTGAAGAAACTATACCTTACCAAAAATTGTATAAAATACGCAAAAGACTTGGAATTTTAGCCCATTAGGCTTGATTTATTCTATGTAATTTTTGTTCAGTGTAGTCCTAGACAACTTTGTTCAGGCAACTTAGGTGGCTGAGTACAAGATTGTAGTCTTAATCATTGTGTGTTGGTTTAGCAATCTGAAGGTGGTGGGCACAGAAGTCACCACCTTTGAAGTCTGGGCAACTCAATAGGGCAGGAAGTGAGGACTGGCATTTGCCCTTTTCTCCTGTCCACCATAGATTCCTCCCCATCTACTTCCTTTCCTATGCCAGTTTCACACAAGCATAATTTACATACTGGATCCATGCATATATCTGGAGAATGAGAAGACTTTGGTTCTCATGGCTCCTCCAGTGTTCCCAAAGAAAACCCCATTTTGGGGTCTAATGTTGTCAGGGACACCTGTGGTACATGTATTCCAGCAGAGCTTTTTGATGGGTATACCAGGCAATGCTTGTAAAATTTCCTAAAGAAGCCATGCAGGTTGGTGGATTCTAGGAACTGGAGTCCAAACAAGTAACATTTTCGAACACTGTGCCAGGCTTGTCCTGAGCAGAAGCACTATTCTGATGGCAGAGGAGTACTTCCACTACATCTCTTAGGCAGCTCTGGTCAGCTTTAAGATTGCTCTGTGTGAAAAAGGATGTCTGAAGCAAAAGGAACAGCCCATTTCCCCATTAGACTGAGCTAGTAGTCCAAGAGAAAAAGAAGAAGTGGATGCTGCTTCTAACTTTTTATCTGATTTTAGATTTATATCCTGTGATTTTTCAAAATAAAATTCACAAGCTTCTAAAAAGTACAAGAAATTCAAAATAGCCCTCAGTTATTTTAATTAGTGGACAATAATTCAATTCATATTACTGTCTCAAAACATTTAAAAAAAAACATTTCAGTGTGTGATATTTCCAGACCACATCATCATCCAGAACATCACAGCAAACTGGAAAAATATTAAAACATTAAGATACTGATAAATACTACATATCTTCCCAAACTCAATCTTTTGAATGATTTAGACAATAGCATTAATTCCATCTCTCTGTTCACATTTAGAAGAACAGGAAAAAATATGGCTGAAGCCAGGTAATTAGAACATTATATTCATAATAAAATCATCTTGATAAAAATTTTTACTTAGAAATGAATGAAATTGGAACTGAATATAATGGTTCTGGCTCCAAAATAGTTTATTTAAAAATTATAGTGAGATCTAGAAGCTGCTAAGGTACATACACAGTCCAATCCTGTGTAGACTAGCTCAAAAATAAGTCTTATAGAGTTCAGTGAGGCATAGAAATACATATAGGAGAGAGTAATGTTAAATTACACAAATAATAAAACATCTGGGAGAACCTCCATGATAATATCCAGCATAACAGTTTGTACATTTATGACATATCTGAAAGTGTAGTGGGGCAAGAAACTGGATGGCACATTTACTAGAAATAAACACCATAGTAACAAAATTGGACTTAAATTGCTTTCAGATTTACATTTTAATATCCAGGTCCAAGATTAAGAAATTAGTCTGAAATTTTGACTAAATTTCAGCTAAATCCATCAGCAATTAATAGATTTCTCCTCTTATCAATCTAAACAAGCTGAAATCATTCAAAAATGCTTTTTTCTGCCCTCACCATGTTGGGAAGGTCACCAGAAGAGGGAGCAGAATGGGCTATATCCCTCAAGTCATTACAGCCTTGGAGGGCTAAGCATCCCTTTCCCTCTCCTAGACAAAAGATTTGTGTAAAAGTCCAGGCCAGTCCTTCTTAGCTACCTGATGTGTGGGAACAGCAGACTTTTCCTCCAGTGCCGCAGGGACTAACAGTCTATTTGTGCCTATTGACTACATTGGTTTCATTCTTTCCTGGAAATATCCTGCAGACTGATAGTCAATGGCTCAGGAACCATCATCAATCTACAGCCACTATTTTGAGTTACACTGTATTTGCCTTCAAGTAACGTGTCAACTTATGCTGATCCCATTGATTTCCTAGGATTTTCTTAGGCAAGGAATACTCAGAGGTGGTTTGCCATTGCCTTCCTCTGAAATATAGCCTGCAGCACCTGGTATTTCTTGGCACTCTTCCATCCAGGTACTAACCAGGCCTGACCAATGCTTTGCTTCCAAGATCAGATGTGATCTGGTGCCTTCAGGGCACTGGTCAAGGCTACTTGACATAGAAAAGAGATCCAGGGTCCACCACCTGACTGCACCATTTTGTTTACTGTGCTTTGAAAGCACAGCTTTGTTGTACTGGCAGGAGTCAAGTGCATCCAAGCTCAGCTCAGCTTAGCTCAGAGCAAGGCTGGTTAATTAGTTGCACTCCAGGCACACTTAGACTGCAGCTTCCACCATTCCTCACAAGAGACTATGCTGGCTAGGGCTGATAGGGACTGCAATCCAACAACATTTGGAGGTCCAGTTTGTCAACCCCCAGCTTAGAAGAAACTGACAGAAAGGGAAATCCAAACAATGTTAAAATGAATGAAAGACCATATCCTGAACAGAGAAATTTTAGTTTTTCTACTGTTCTATAATGTCCATTATCAGTTCCCCCCCCTGTATATTTGCAATTTATTTTAATATAATATATACGTTTAATACTGGACTAGCCAATATGCCTCTCCCGCTAAAAACAATTCCCATGTCCCTCACTGTGGGTAGCATATCCATTCAAACTGTGTTTTTTAAAAAATAAAGATATAATAAATTAGCATAAAGTATTGAAACAAGGACAGTGCTTCTTTAAGCAATGTACTGATGGAAATGACTCATGATATCTTATGGATTTTTGCCCTTGATGGGTTCTTGCCAGATACTAGTATTAATTTTCTTTCTCAATCAATTGCCAGGGTTTTCTTTTCCAGCAAGTATTTGTTGATTTTCTTAACAATACACTACCAATAAGTTTTGTTAGACTCCATTTTCTACTACATCTTCAATAGATACATATACACAGACTTATTGATGTAATATTGGAAGTGAAAACATAGATATCTGACACTTGGGAGATTCATAAGCCCTGTGGTGGATGCAGAGAGTGGATCAACATGTACTTTTAGGAGAAAGGGAGTTTCTCAGGCTGCATGAGTCTCCCAGGAAACAGCAAGTGTAGGAATAGTATGTACTTCAATATGAACTTCATTTGAGATAGGAATACTTAAGGGCAAATGGAAGATCTCTGAAAGGGACCGTGCTGGCTATACACATCATGTGCAATTACGAACTAACTTGCTCCCCTGTTCGAAACATCTCCATTAATCTTATTGGAGCTGTTCAAGAGCCAGTGTTTAATAAGAATCCATAAAAATGAAATTCTTTCCCTACTGTGACATGCAAACAGCCCTCTGTTTTCTTTAGGAGACTCTTCAGCTTCATAAAATGGCTTCACATGAATCTACTGGCAAAACTGTTTCTTTTCTGCACTGGTTTATCATAAAATTGGTCAACAGCCATGATGTGTTGAAAGAGACAAAGGGGTCACTTCTGCTAGCTCTGTCTACCTTTCCCTGACTTCCAGTGGGCTTGGCAGTGGGCAGAATAACTTCACATTACTTTGATTGTCCTAGGATCTCATTTTTGTGTGAATGGGCTCCAAAACTGCCTTGTGGTATGTGCACAGGGTCTTTCCCATTCTGTTCCATTGTGGAGCTAGTAGGTAGTATAGTTCGGTAGCTCCAGGGATGCACTATCCATCCATAAAAATTGCTCACAAATGATCTTGGATTAGAACTAGTTTTGAGCACTGATCACTGCCTTCAAGGTAGAGGTAAACTGGATCCATTTGAACCCAGAGAGATCATACCCTGTACAAACCAATGAATTTGCTTAGATAGCATTGCTACCAGTTCTACCTGCTCTTTGGATAGCATACAGTCAGCCCTCCACCTTCATGAGGGTCAGTAGCACAGGTCCCCCACAAAACCAGAAAAACCACAAATATCAAAATGTGTGTGTGACTATGGGAAGGGGGCTGAGGCATAGTGAGGAGAACAGACACCCAGGGATCCAACCAGGTCAGGGAATGGAAAGGGAAACAGGGTGGATTGCTATGGTGTCCCGTACTTCCTCTCTCATACCTGTCTCCTTCCTTGGGTGGGTGAGGCATTGGAAGAGGGTTTGAGCTGCTGAGAAACTGGGTTGTGATCTATCCTTAGCTGGCCAGGTAATGGCTGGTGGAGGAGAAGGAGGTCCAGAGCTGGGTTTTTAAAGGGCTGCGCAGTCTGATTTTTCTGCTGCTGAGAGAGAAGGTTCCTCCAGAAAAGAAGGGCCTGAAGTGAAGGGGCAGAGGTTGAAGAAACTAGCAAATAATCAAACCCCTGAAAGTCAAACACACAAATGTGGAGGGCTGACTGTATATTAGAATAAAGTTGAGAAATATTACTCTGCTCAGCAGGAATCCGAATCACTTGACTTTTTGAATCGAGGCACTGAAAGCCACAGAGATTACAAGGACAAAAGGAAAATGTTTCCATTTGCCTCAATGATACAATGAAATGAGGGTATAGTTGGATGCAGACTAATGAATCTGAACAGTCTGAAAACAGACAATAACTTTTTTCAGAGGATTGGAAGGGGTATGAAACAGGCATTGTGAACTCATTTGTCAGCCCTGGAAACAACTTTTTGCAGGTGTTTGTCATATTTTCAGGATCAAACCCATACAATGCTCAATTTCATATGTTTCACTTGCAGTTTCCCACCACTTTTAGTGTAGACCAAGTACACTAGTGCCCTTTTCAAGCCACTTTTGACCTTCATGAAAACTTTGATCAGTCTCCAGCTTCAGACACAATAATAACTCCTCTTTCAAAAAGATGCTATTAGACCAAACTGTCCGTAAGGAAAGAAAGCGAAGCTGCCTTTAAAGATGACACCTTCGTGGCATCCTTTTTTTATCATCGATCTGATCTGAGTTGCTCAACCTTTCATTTTTTAATACAATGCTAGACTTATTCACAGCGTGTTACAGAACAAAGAGAGTCCCTACACCAGTGTGATTGCAGCCTACTTATAGCAGAATGGTGCAACAATCAGATTAAGAAGATTCAGGCTAGAGCAAAGGCTAGGTATGAAATTGTGAGTCCAAAGCAGGGCTGGCCCTGTAATTAGGTGAAACCAAGGTACTACTCTAAGGTAGCAAGACTACTTGGTGGCAGCAGCTGCAGCCTCTCGTGTCTATTCCCCCTCTGTAGCTGCTTAGCCTAGTTTTACCTGCTGGTGAGCAGTGAACAGCAGGTCATGTTTCTGCACTTCTGCTTCCTGTCGCTGCTTCCTCAAATAGCACAGAGCAGGCTACCGGTACTCTGCCAGCACTGGTAAGCTTAGCCATTACACAGCTCATTCTAGCAACCCCTCAACTTACTTTTCCCACCTTCTTCCACAGCTGACCGTGCAAGCACTCACAAAAGAAAGGTGTATGTGTGTGCAGGGGGAAGAATGGCCTGTCTGTCTATCTATCTGCCGGCCAGCCAGGGTACCAATAAGTGGACTGATGTGATCTGAAATAAAATGTACCCCTTTAAATCCAACACTGTGCCTGTTTAGGGGTACTGTGCTATAGATGTGCAGGCTGGGACACAATTTGCAGATTTGCCTCAGGCAGCAAAATGTCTTGGGGCAGGTCTAGTTTGAAGTAGGCCAGGGACAGGGTAGTGAAGTAAGACAGAAAGCAGAGGAGGAAGAGTCCATTCATAGCATTCCCTCATCTGCCCATTGTATGTGCCTCTGCCTGTGTAAACACAGGAAATGAATACAACAGATCAATAATGGGGTGAAGAAAGTAGACGTTAATTATGTAGCTTCTCAGGACAGGTTTACACAAGATGCACCTGAGCTGTCCTCACCATCCTGAGGTATGTGTGTAAATGGATAACATAATATATATGAATGGGGTGATCATAGATAAGGCCAGTAGCAATTCCCATGGTTGTCCCATGGCCTTGCTCCAACACGTAGTGTGAGAAATTATTGCCAACTACATCACCAATGTTTGGTTTATGTATTACATGTGACACAATGAGTGTGTTGTTATTGTTGTTGTGTGCCTTCAAGTCGTTTCCAATTTATGGTGACCCTAAGATGAACCTACCACAGGGTTTGCTGGGATTGAGAGTGTGTAATGTGCCTAAGGTCACCCAGTGAGTTTCCATGTCCGAGCAGGGAACTGTACCTGATCTCCAGGGTTGTAGTCCAATGCTCAGACCACTACACCACGCTGGCTCTCAATGAATGTGTACTCAAGGACCACTGGCTTCTTAGGTCCAGAGCAGGGGTAAGAATCATATGTCTTTCCAGATGTTGTTAGACTGTAGTGCTCAGTGGCTCTAGTTGAAGAACGCCAGATGTCCAACACCCTCTGGAAGACCAGCAAACTAGTCCTTGGTCTTTTCCATAGTGGCTAATTGAACTTTCTGTTGAGGTTACTTCTACAGGTATGGTCAGAGAGTACTTCTTCTTCTCACTGGTCATTTCCACACTAGCCTGTTATAGTGCGATTATTCCACTTTCAACATCCTATGGAATCCTGGGATTTGCAGTTTAGGGAGGGGCCTTTAGAATTCTCAGCCAGAGAGTTCTTTGGCCTCAGGAAACTACAAATCCCAGAACTCCACAGGATGTTGAAAGTGGAAGAATAGCACTGGAACGGTGTAGTGCGGAAATGGCCACTGTCTTTGCTAGTAAGATCAAATATGCTTTGTTGTTTGAAAAGAATGAGTAATACCTTTAGCCCTTTGCCACTTTGGATGCTTTTGTCAGATATCTTTTACATCCAGTGCAACATTACATAAAGCTCTCTTTCAGATTATTTCTCCATATTCTGATTGGAAATAATCCAAAGGAGGCCTCATCGGTGCAGAGGCTTAATTATCAGCTAATATATTTACACAATATTTTTGCAACCTTGTGGCGCTCTGATAATGCATTTGTTGTATCATCTATAATAACCAGTCATTCTCACTAGGTATTACTCATTGTTAATTTTTTCTTTCATCACAGTACTTTGACTATATACATCCTACATCAACTAGCCTGAGACACATGTGAAGAATGCTTTGAATACTAGTTTATTATTGGTCTTCCCAAGATTAAAACAAAAAGCACTTGTGGTAACTGTGCATCAAATACATTAAGGCCCATTGCCTATTATTCTAATCAAGTGCTTTCTCCCCTCCATTGTTTATGCTCTTAACTTTAAAATAATGTAAAGCCCGTCACTGAAATTCTTGCTGATTTCAACACATTGGCTGTATTTGCATATCATGATACATACATAATGCTTAGCATGATAAACATTAGTCTAGTCTTTCCTTGAGGCTTGTTCAAGACATTTTGCTGTGGGATGTGAAAGACAAAGATCTCCCCCAACACAGACATACCCTCTCCATGTACAGAATCTAACTGGGCTCATTTCAACAGTGAAGATGGAACAGTGTCATCCACTTGCAACCTTCTTCCTCCCCCTGAGAACAGTAGGCTAGTTAAGCGATGGAGACCAGACAGCATGAAACACAAAACTTCCAAAGCTCCCTGACTGGCATGACCAGGTCAGTTCTGAACTACATGCTAGGTTAGTTATGGTGTTAGCATCCTGTTCCCATGACAGTTTGCTGCCTAAACTGAAGGACAAAATGTACAGACACTGACTGGGCTGGCAGCTGAATCTCACTTCAGCACTGATGATGGTGCAGCATCCTCCAGGGCACTTGAGACGAGCAGGTTAGGAGACGTAAGACAGGGCACACAACCCTGTTTTCCAACAGAAGGAACAGATGGAAAGGCTCAGGAGAAACAGGTGAAGAACTTGTCCCCGCTGTCTCTCACAAACACTCCCCAGTTATCTGCTGCTTGAGGCAGCTGCCTCACTCTGCCTAATTGTAGGGATGGCCCTGTGCTCTCCCCTCTCCACTGTGCACTCCTTTTTTCTCCTTTCTGTAGAACTGGAGGAGAAGTTTGGATGTTTTCATTTTTAATTTTAATTAGCCACATCTGTCATTACATTCCAACCTTGAACTGTGGTTGAATATTACTATGGTTTGTGGACACAAGCCAACTTCATAAATTATGCATTGAAGTGGGCTAGTTTTAGACAAACCGTAGCTAACATTAACCACAGTTTGCCAGATTGAGACAACGTGACAAGCTGCAATTAATAAACAATTGAAAGCACGGTTCATAATGACACTCATGTGCATCTATTCACTCTCTTTTCTGCAGTTTTATTCTGTCTCTTTCTGAGACAGGACATCCAGCACAATGTGCCTTAAGGAAGACACAGAAAGTAATTTCTTCTCAACAAAAGCTATTTTCAATAATTAAACAGGAATAGTTTTAAAACGATACTGTATGCCTGTGCCCTCATACAAACATTTTTTTTACATTTATAATACAAATAGTTTAATTTATGATACACAAGAAAAGGGGAGTATTTGCCTCTTCTAACTTATTATATAAACAGTTTCCTTCTAAGTTATGTTAACTTCAAGAGAAAAGGGGAAATTGCCCATTTGTGTTATAGCATTAAATCAATGGTTCCTAATATTTTGATTAAACGAATTCAGTAACTGAGTCCCGGTCTTGTTTCACCTCATCCTCTTTCTACCGATATATGCTTATGACATAGCATACGCTTTTGCTTCCTGTGATCCTAATACCTACTTCCTGGTCCCCTTGCAAGTTGCAAGTTGTTTAAATGCTAAAGTTTAGGCCATTTCCACACTAGACTGTTATAGTGCTGTTATTCCACTTTCAACATCCTATGGAATCCTGGAGTTTGCAGTTCAGGGAGGGGCCTTTGAGGATTCCGTAGGATGTTAAAAGTGGAATAACAGCACTATAACAGTGCAGTGCAGAAAGGCCCTTAGAGTGTGAGGCTACCAAAAGTAACTCAGAGGTCCCACAGAAATCACCTGGATTTATTTACAACTATATGTGTTTAGGATTCCAGCCCAATGCTATAATGCTAAACACACTTCCTTTGAAGTAAGCTCCAGTACATCTAGTGTGACTTGCTTCTGAATTAACATATATAGGAGTGAGTTGTTAGTCTGTGCCTGTTAGTCTGTGCATATAGTCTGTAGCATATATATATATATACACACACTGTATTAAGAGTTAACTTTAAATGCATTTATAAATGACATCTGAATGATTAAACAAATGAAACCAGTGTCACAATAATTTTACCCGAATGTTGCAAGCAGATCCATTGGGATTAGTGTACCAGTCTCACAATGAAAGATCTAGTATTTTAGTCATAAGCCCAACTTTGACCGAATTGTTTGTAGATTAGAAGGTTAAAGTTCCTTGCCTCAGCATGAAAAAGAAACTTTTGACAGTAATGTAAATTTTTCCTCCTTCTCTGGATCCTTAAACAAAGTGCTCACGGTTTTCAGATTTATTCTAAAAAGCAGGAGGTTTAGAAAGTAAGGTAAAAGTTAAATATTCTCATTTTTCCTGACCCTACTGGCTTGGAATCATGCTTCAAACATTATTTTTCAGGATAAACAGGCAATAGGGAGTTAAAAACTTACAGACAACCACACTTTAGCCATATCTGGGTTAGCAAAGGGGGGCGTGGTACCACTCACCCTCCATCATCTTCAACAGAGGCTTTCTGTCTCTAAAACCTTTATGCTGCATGCATTTCTTACTTTGCAATGCAATTTAAAAGTACTCAAATCAGATAACTATCTTTGGTATACAATACATAATAAAATAAATCAGCTAAATAGCCTAAATTATTGCATTTGAAACAAGCTCCAGACATTGACAAGAATAGGAACCTAAATTTATGATGCCAGTTGGGTAATATGGATATGATACTGCATTTGAGAACAATGGACCACATATTAGAGGGATGGGCAAAAATAATTTTCCTCTAAGCATTAAGGGAAAAAAATTTCTGAGCTGCCTCTGAAGAAGTGAAAGACTAATGTTTCACCTAGAAAGGATATCTGATGTCCTAATTTTATTTTCACAATAAACATGGCAGATAATACATTCTACTCTTGTGTTATCCATCTTTCACACCCTTAGGTTCTTTGCGCAGTAATGTATGTAAAAAGTTACATTAAAACTGGGGAGAGAAACAACCTCCTTTCCTCCCTAGATCTGCTGAAATGATGGGCTGTGCCGTGCCACCGTCTTCCCTGCTTGATATCAAAATGGCTGGATGCAGAGCACTTACAATGCAGCAAGGCTTAGCCTCCATCTCCCCTCTTGCCAAATACTCCTCCCCTTTATTCCACAACCTCGCAACGCACACCTCTCCGCAGCTTCATTTCCCTCATCTCATTCTGCACATTAGAGAAACCACAATGCAAGAAGTTGGGCCGTATTTTTTTTTAAGAACCCAAGAAGTAATTCACCCCAGGGAAATTCATCAAGCCACTGCATAGGTTCCCATTTTAAGGAGACCAAGCGGGCGGCAACTAAAATGAAGGAGCGGCGCTTCGAAGCGGCTTCGGTGTAAACTCCTTCGGGGAGTCCCCATTCTCCTGCCTCCCAAAGGCCTCCTCCGGAGGAAGAGGAAAGGCGAGGAGATACCGCCATTCAGAAGCACCTGAAAACTGATGTTCCTTCCCTCCCTCCTTCCTTCCTTCCGGCTGAGCCTGTGGGCCTGTTCAAAACTGATGCATTTTCGCCTAGCGAGATTTGCTCAACTCTATTTGCATAAGGAGGCTGGAAAAACGAAGCGCACTAGAGAGCCGGCACCGGTTCCCCGCCCTCCGCCATGCCCGGAGAGGAAGGAAGAGGGCAGGGAAGGAAGGGAGGGAGAAGGGCTGCTCTGGGCACGGCGGGGCCGGTGGCTGAGCCCGAGCGGGCGGAAGGCATCGAAGGCGCCCTCTCCCCCCACCCACCCATCGCCGCCCTTGGAAGCCGGGAGGCCCGAGGAGCGCTCCCAGCGCCAGCGCCCCGCCGGCCGGCCGGCCGGCTCTCCCTCAGCCCCGCGGGGGGCTCCCTGCGCGTCACTCATCCGCCCTCCCTCCCTGCCTCCCTGGGAGCGCCGGCTGCCTCTCCCCATCCTCTTTCGGGGCAGGCCGGGCGAGGGTTACCTGCTCGGGTCGCTGGGATCGGCTAGGCGGCAGGGCGGCCGCGCGGGGTCCGTGCTGGGGGAGGGCGGGTGGCACGAGCCGCCGTGGAGACAAAGCGGGAGGGGGCCGCCGCCGCCGCCGCCGCCGCCGCCGCTGCTGCTCGCAAGTCCCCCGGCCGACCGAGCGAGCGCCTTCCCGCGTCCTGCGTCCTCCGAGAGTGTGTGATGCGCACTGAGGCTGGCGGCGGCGCCGTCGTCGTGTCTCTGCGCTCACGGTCCTTTCCTCACTGTCTCCCTCTAGCTCTCGGCGCCTATTTAAACAGCCACCACCTCCGGTGGCCACGCCACATGGGCTGACAGCTTTGCTCCTCGCCACAGTCCAATGAGAGATGGGGACGGGCCTCCCGGCGCAGACCCTGGGACGGTGCCAGACAGCGCGCCCCCCCCGCCGCCGCCGCCCGCCGGGCCCACGGGAGCCTCTCTCGCCGCCGCCGCCGCCAAGGGGAGGAAAGGAGGCAAAGAGCAGCGGCCGGAGAGCACGCGCTGCCCCACACCCGAGCCGCCTGGGCGACGGTGCCAGGCGGGAACCGGGCCAGCCCGGCCTGCGCGGCGTCTCACGCTCGGGTCAAACCTCCTCGCAGGCGAGAGCGCGACCTGGCCTGCCCCGTTTCGCTCCCGCCGCCGCCGGCGCCCCCCCCGCTCCGCCTAACCTGTTGCTCCATCCTCGAGGGCGGCGACTGAGAGGGAACAAGATTGCCACCTGGAACTAATTTGGGGGAAAGATTCGTCTGCTCTGTGGAGAGGAACCGGCCGAACCGAGCCCTGGCGTGTGTGAAGCCGTGCCCAGGAAACTCCAGTTGCCAGGCCCCCCCTCCGCTCCCCCTCAGAAGTTTGGTGTCTTTCCCGAGGCGCCCTTTGGCGCGCTGCAATGGAAGCGAGGAGCATCAATGGCCTCGCGGAGGCACTTCAAGGGCTGATACGTTTTATTGAGCATAAGCTTTCGCGGGCTCTTTACCGTTCACTTCCCGAGAGGGGGAAAGGCGCCCCGCCAGCCAGCCAGCCTGCCTGCCTTGGGAAGCTAATCCTCGGGCTGGCATCTGTTGCCACCCGGGGGCTTCGTGCGCACAAAGCGCATGGATACGTTTCCAGCTGGCCGGGCTGAAAGCCTCTCGGCCTGAGAGAGATTTGGCCGCGCTGATGAATCACTGTGTAGTAGTACACAAGCGGTGCGGTGGAGCCCGGGAGCGGAGCGTAATTAATTCCCGTCCGCGCGATTGCCGGCCAGAGGAAGAATTAATTAGGCTTATCGCTCAGAGTTCCTTTGCTCGGTCGGTGGGCGGGTCGGCCGAAAGGGCCGCAGGCTCCCTCTGGCCCCGGGCAGCCACTGGCCGCCCCGGGAGGAGAACGCGCCGCGCCGCCGCTCTCGTTACCCTCTGGCCGAGTTCTTCCCCTGAAAACCCGGCGAGCGGAACGTACCGAAGCGAACCACATTTTCTTTTCGGGCCCTCAGTCTCCGAGCCAGGTGCCCAATCAGAGGAGCGGAGGACGTAGGAGTGTGTGTGGCTGAGCCAATCTCAGAGGCTGTGTGGGTGTTGCTAGGAGATAGGGTGATGTGGTGACTCTCTTAGGGGGATGGCTCTGTTTAGGAAATGAAGCCCGTGGTGATGCAAGAAGCGCCTGTGAATTGTGGCTTATTTCAGGTCATTCACCTCAGAAGAGTGCGAGCTTCCTGGGTTACTACAGTTCAGTCCCTAAAGCAGATCCCAGCTCCGTTAAGCGGGCTCCCGGGGAGTGTATTTTCTTCTCCCCACAAGTATAGGGTCCTAGGAAACGGCTACCTACCGCTTAGGACTGAGGAGGACGAACCCTTTGCTTCACAGCACTCCAGGGCCCCTGTGCCTCTAGTTGCGCCTCATTGGATCTGCAGGGAATGGCAAATGCCCTCACCCGCTGAAACGGAGAACTTGTAGAATCTTGTTCACTTTGTCTCTGCTGGAAGTAAAATCTTCTGCTGAACTCCTCCCTGCTGCAAGAAGATTTGTGAGCTCTGAACCGATTGGTAGCTTCCCACTTGCTCTGCCCGAATGCGACACCCCCTGTTCTGTGACAAAGAGGCCTCCTCTTCCTCTCAAAGTTCAAAGTTGCTTCTGCCTCTGATGAAATGGGCTCTAATCCACATCACTACACTGTTATTCAGTGGCCATTTCCGCACTAGCCTGTTATAGCACGATGATTCCACTTTCAACATCCTCTGGAATCCTGGGGTTTGCAGTTCCGGCTGACCCCTCCCGAAACTGCAAACCCCAGGATTCCAGAGGAGGTTGAAAGTGGAATCATCACGCTATAGCAGGCTAGTGCGGAAATGGCCAGTAATAAAGTGACGCTGGTGCTATTGTAGAGATCACTGAAAGAACGGCGGTTCAACTTGGAGAGCATTATGAACTCCTTGAAGTAACAATATTTAGTGTTTTCATAATTAATACACAGAGGCACAGCTAAAATCAAGCAACTCCCAGAACCCATTTATTTATTCCCTCTTGTGTTATTAGTAAAGTACTTGGTTTTGCACAGGTTATAATAATCCTTAGTTTGACACATCCAGTCTCTCAAGCAAAGTGATGCTGCTTTCAAGGGAACAGGCCCATAATTTGTTCCTTGGTTTACTCCTCCCTGGATTCTCTGCAAACATATGCACAGGTTAGAGAAATCTGCCATCTACTGATTGATGATAACACTGCAGGCCTCAAACACAGACACAAATTTAAGTTAATTTAAATAAATGAATGAATATTGAAAATAAATCCAAATGTATATGCCATGTTTCATGTGTCTAGCCCTCATTATTTTTAAGTTATGACTCTGAGAGATAACCTTTAAAATAATAAAAGATTGCTGGGTTTTGTTTTGGTTTTTTTGGTTTATGTATATGACCAAAATAAAAGAAATAAACCAAAATAAGAAATGTTATTTTCATCGTATGTTTCAAAATCAGTTTTCCAGATCTCCCTCATTTTAATTTAAACCATCTTTGTTCCACGCTAGTAGGACAGGTTCCTTAGTTTCCTGTTCCATTCAGAAAACTAGACTCAAGAGTATTAGGACATTCTATAGACCCCAAATTCATAGCAACAAAGGGGAAAACCTGGGAGAAAAAGGGGGCTGGGATAAGCACATTGTAATTCTAAACAAGTTCCATGTCCTATTTCAGCATACAAAACTCTCTGTATTTTATATCTTCTTAAGACTCAGCATCTTCACGTGGCTCAGTTGACCAACACTGTCCACCTGGATTCTCAGTGCAGCAACAACACAGGTTGGGCAGTGAGTGTTGCTGTCTTCTATATGGATTCCATCTCCCTGTAGAAGAGCCCTGTTTAACTAAACTAAGACAGATGAATAATTCCAACACTTTAGGAACCATCCCATTGCCCAGCTGCCTCCCAGTTTAAACTGTGGTGGCAATCTCAGACCTGTTGTTGAGGGTCCTACCTAGGCCTTTCGTTCAGAGTAGCCCAGGATGTCACAGTTGCCATGCCAAGCATTAGACTCTAGCAACATGTCCTCATCCCATCCTGTGACATGGTTTGTAACGATGATCTCAGCTGGGCAGCAATATATTATTTACTGACTCCTTTGTCTGACCACTTCTTGGTGAAGTTTAGCTGTTCTTGCCACCTTCTGCAAGGATGATGGACCTATTATGACAGTCTGCCCCAAAGGATGATGGAATCTGAAAGATTTTCAAATATTCTTTCAGTGACCTTGTCGCTGTGTGGGACATGGAGATAGCTTGGGTGGCAGAATCAATTGCTCCTAAATACTCTCTCTTGCCATGCAGAGCCTGTCCAACAAATCATTTTTGGAAGAGCAACAGACAACAAGGTAGGCAGGAAAATGGATAGAAATCCAGTGTCAGAAATTTGGGGTCCTTCCGCACTGCACAATTATAGCAATATGATTCTACTTGATTGCCATAGTTCCATCCTGTAGAATTCCAAGGTCTTTAGGTTGGTCAGAGGCACCAGAGGAGCTCTCCGGCTGGCAGTGCTACAGGTCCCTCCTTGAACTGCATGTCCCATGATTCTATAGAATGATGCTGTGTTAAAGTGAATCCATATTGCTATAATTGTGTAGTGTGAAAGAGCTCCAGATGTGAATTTAAACACAGATAAGAGAGTATAATCAAACCCACAGTGTGGTAGTATGGCAACATAAGAAGAACAGTTTTGTGTCATCAGTACCTTGTTATATTGAGATACCAGCATTATCCACGTCTCTTGTCCAGCCGAGGGCCTATTACAGTTTGGTCCACGCCATTAGGCATTGTAAAGGAACCTTCAGAGGCATCTTGTGAAATATTTGCTAAGCACTCAGAGGATAAGAATGCTTATCTCTGATATGGTTTCTACAGATAAGAATGAACTGAGAGTACCATCTAGATATATTTTATGAAATTAATTTCAGTTGCTGCATTCTGAGGATGTAGACATAGTGCTTCGAAGAATGCAGTCTGTTCATTGGTTCCCGACTTATTTTATTAACCCTGATATTGTAAAGGGGACAGTGTATTAATGATTCAGTTCCTACCTGAAAGGCCCATTCCAGAAGGTGGTGTTGGGGGACTACTGTCTGTCTTTTGGCATTTATGTTACAGAACAACAAAGGGCCCTGTCTTGAGTCCTATGCTCTTTTGACATCCACACCAAGGACAGGCAATCTCTTTCAGTAAGAGGGATTTCACACAAGTGTGTGGGATCAAAAACACCTGCACATTTTAGCTTAAAGCTTTTGCTTCCAGAATCTAAGTTTTAGGAGAGGCATGTCAATCATTTACGAATGGGAGAAAATCCATCCTAAAGCTGGGGGCCAGCACCATGCAGCGGTTTGCATATTGGTCTAGGACTCTGGGAGACCACGGTTCAAATCCCTGTTTGGCTATGGAAACCCACTGGGTAACCTTGGGCAGTCACACTCTCTCAGCCTCAGAGGAAGGCAAGGGCATACCCCCTCGGAACAAATTCTGCCAAGAAAACCCAATGATAGGGTTGCCATAAGTCAGAAATGACTTGAAGGCTCACACCAACAACACCAACACCAAAGCTGGGAAACCACCAGATGACCGAATGAGGCATGGCCATTCTGGAACAGGAATTGAAAAGGATCAAATTCAGCCCTAGGGCCTGACGTTTCCCATGCCTCACATACATGAAACTGTTGAGCGAGGGTATGTAGGATTTAGTATAAAGTAGCACCAATATACTGATGACATCTAGCTCTTTATCTCTTTTTTACATATGATTTAAATGAGTCAATAAAAGTATTATGTTGATGTTGGTGGGGGGCACAATGGAACAGATTAAAGCTCACTCCTGTGAAAACAGAGATGCCCAGGAAAGGGGATGCCTGACCTGTTCTAAACAGGATTGCTTTCCTTCCCTGCTGCAATCAAAGGATGAAATATACAGTTTGGATAGGCTCTGACCTTGTTATCCCCAGCCCAAATGGTGTCAATGCTACAGAGTTCCCTTCACTAGAGGAAACAAGTGTACCAACTGTGACCCCTCCCTGGCCCAAGAGAGCACAGCCACAGTAATTCACTCCATGTCAATGGATGTGCTGAAAGTAGAGAGAGAAGATTTACGATCTGCATGGCTCATTTTGATGATGCTCACACCATACCCTGCCTTCTGGAGCCTCCTCATGTGTCCCTTCTCCTCAAGGAAAAAAGGCTCACCTGTAAGTATCAAGTTATGGAGAGCTTTCAAACCAGTCCCACCTTCTCTAGGGGGCAAAAGTGCTCAGACTGCAATTTCTTGCCATAAGAGGAAGCAGGAGTGTAGTGATAGGACAGCAAACAAGGGTATTGTTCCCCAAGTTATAATTGTGTCCCCTCAGATGAAATTTTATTTCTGTTAAACCACTTCTATAGAGACCAGTGTCCCCAACCCATCTGCCCCTCTATTTTTGTCTGTGCCCACCCAATGAAAATTGTCTCATTACACCCATGAGAGAGAGAGAGGCCTGTAACCCCAAAATGTAGGTGCTGCAAGGGCCTCCTTGTGATGCCAGTGCCTCCTTGCAAAGGTGGGGAATGAATTAGCTCAAAGAGGGGGCTTGCGAGAGGGGGGCAACTTAGCGAGAACTTTCTTATCAGCGTTTATGGGCACATGCCAGGAAAAGAACCAGTCAAAGATTAAAAGGTAAGCTAAAAGCACACAAGATACACACATTCACACAACAGCCAGCCAAAAGAGAAAGGGAGGAAAAATTATAGAGAGGCTGAGGGGTTTGGGGGGATTTATAATTATTGGTCCAGAAGAGTAGTGAAGAGCAAAAATGTATTTTGGCTTAGGTAGGACCTAAGGACAGTTCTCATTCAGGAGCCAGACGGACAGAGTGATGGGTAGACCTTCGAGAGACTGCACTGGGCATCCTAAAATCAGGGGTATTTGTACCCTGAAAATGGCCTGTGGCAGTGAAGTTTCCAGATGCAAGACAAAGGGAATCTGTTGTGGACAATGGGTCTTTCACCTGTGGATGGGCTTAGTGCTTTGATTGACAAAGACATGATGGGTGTTGTAATAGCTGTCTATTGTGAGTGCTGTGAGGAAAGAGGAAGGAATCCAGGTGTACAAGGGATGGATATCTGTCAATCAGTGTCCTGGTGGGCTCCTCACAATTGGGTTCCCTGGGAAATTCCAGCTTTTATTTAAGCCTGTTATCCACAGGAATGATGTGTTGCCTGATAAATGACTCAGTTGTACCTGGAGGAAGTTTTGAGTTGACATATTTACAGTCAAATTCTTTCCCTCCCTCGGTTTGACTTCTCCGTCACCTCTCAGGCTTGAATTTGATATTAGTGCCAATTAAAGTGTGTTGTCAATTACATAGGATACCATCTAGGTATGGTGCTCATCCAAACCATAATGATATTGGGGATCCCCCAAAGCAGGGCCTTATAGACACCCCCCCTAAAAAATGGAACCTTCACGGAACTCTAGATGGGACCCACTTTGAATAATTGGAAACTCTGGTGGATTTTGGAAGAGGGAGCAGGAAAGTTGGGGTAGGAGAAGAGGGTTAGAGTGTGCTATTTAACCTCTATCATGCTTGTCAGCCAAACACTTGGTTAGGTGGACAATTTAGTAAAAATGTTGCCAATTAATTTTACAAAAACAGGGGACGAGAGAAAACAAAGAAAAGAGCATCTAATAACATACATATCATGATAAAGATACAGTATCCAAAATTCACTAGCAACTACAACCTCAAATTCGAATAGAGTACAGACAGATCAATATACAAATAACTCAGAGAAGAAGCAATGTGCAGGTGGAAATGCTTCATCAATAAAGCACAAGGAAAAAAGTTCAACTTAGCAAAGTCTGTTGGCTCTGACTTCAAATTCTACCACATTTCCACAAATTCTGTAAGTTGGTATTAAACTACAAATTTGGACAATAAAGAAAAAGGAAGAGAGAGAGAAGGAGAGAGGGAGAATAGGGCATCTTTTAAATACATGTATACATTACACACACACACAGATTACATTTCAGCAATTGAAGCTGAAATTATTAAAATTACATATTACACGCATATAGCAACAATTAAAGGCAAATACATCCACAATTAAAGGCAGTGATCTGGCTAATAAGGTTCCAATGAAGGCAAAAGTTGCTAATATTTGAATGGCAGCAGCTGCAAAATGAGAGTCCAGTTCATCAGGTAGAGAAAGGAAATTCATTTCCAGAGTCTAAAACAGTTCACAGGCCTTGTGTATATTTGGAGTTGGAGGACATGCTTAGGTTTCATGAAAAGCACTCTTGTGCATATTTGGAGAGGTGGAGTGAGAGTCCAACCTCACCCCTTTGTATCTGGAGAAACTGGGGTGCAGTAGTGAGCAGCATTCTTTGGATTTTGAGGCCTGGAGGCCTTTGGATTTCGAGGCCTGGATCAACAGTCACCTTGCATGTTGAATCAGCTTATGCTTGCGGCTGTCTGTCTCAGCATGGCTGGTAGACTGGACCAACATCTTTTCAGTGGATCAGGGCTCAAGATGAAGTCAACAGGGATCCTGTATTTTCAGGGAGGAAGCTGAGAGAGAAGTTAGTAGTAGGGCCCCTCCAGTCTAAGGCTTGGGGTCATGCTGTGCAGACAGGCTAAAGTTTCAAGGAGATTGGTTTTGCCTTGCCTTATGGGTATGCAACACTGAGGTCCTTTTCACATGGGGTAAAAAAAATGGTGTAGAGCGACCTCTAACGGAGGTCGTCTACACCATAGCATGGATTGGGACGGGCTACTTTTGTGTAGTTCCACACCCCAATCCACGCCGGGGCGAGCAGAAGTGCCAGCGCCACGTGCTTTTTGAAAACCACTTTCCAAGTGGTTTTCAAAAGCGCGGGGCATGCAGCCCCATCCAGCCCAGTCGCAGCGCCCGTGTGGATTTGCGGACGCGCGAAAGGGCATCCCTGCAAATCCAGCGGGGGGCGGGATTTCCGGCTGGCGAGCTTCTCCAATTGGTGGAGAGGCTCCGCCAGACAAAATCCGCCATTTTGGGCGCTGCCGAGCACCGCGGACGCCGCTGGACGCTGCGAGCATGTGGAGCAGCGAAACGCTGTGCTCTGCGCAGCGACGGAACAAGGTAAGCCTCGTTTTGGCGTGGCTTGCCCCGTTTCGCTGCCCGTGTGTGAAAAGGGCCCGAGAAAGAAAAACCAGTTTTTGCAGACTAAAGAAAAGATTGAGGCTTGGCTGCATTGGCCAATTCACCAACAGCTTTCAATTTTAGGAGCTAGCAGCTCATCCAATATGCTGAGCCAGCAAGGTAGAAAACTAACAAAATCTGAAATGCCAGAATGACAGTGTGTTGTTCAAGTTTGGAGCCACGTTGTCTTTGTTGCAAAAAGTGAAGAAGTTTAAAATCTATAACTACAACTTCCACAAACTATATACACAAAGAGAGGGAAACTTTGCTTGAGTGTGTCTCTTCAAGCTGGCTGCCATCCCATGAAGGGAATTAAGGCAGTTGGCTCACTCCTCTGCTGCTCCACAAAAGAGGGGGTTGCCCAGTCTGGGGGCTTTCTTTTCTAGTCTTTCAGAGCTGACAGCTTGTGTATTTTTGAAATTGCCTGTGTGAGTGGATGTGCCCACTCAGTATCTGTCTTAGAGTGGAGGCTGGTACTTATCCAAAATGCCTCCTGGAGTAATGTCTTTCCTCTTGGCATTATGGTGACTGAGACAGAGCCATGGACTGTCTTGGCCTCTCTCAAGATCACCAGAGTAAAAAGGTATTGGGTGCCACTGAATATGAATGTAAGCTGGCACCAGCATAGCTTTGCAGAGGGGAAAGCAGGAGCCAAGTCCACCTCTCTGTGGTATTTGGGGTTTGCAGTAGCGGTTGTTGAAATCTCCTCTGAGGGAATCCAGTCAAGGGGAGTGTGTGGTATCAAGTCAGGGTATGCCAGGGTGAGTGCCTTCGCTAACATGTGCTCTGGTTGGGCAGGACATTTTGCTGCTTGGATTCCCAGTCCCACATGAAATTCTTTTTCAAGAGGGCATGGAGAGAGCAGACTCTCTCTGCCAGGGATTCAAGGAAATTCCAGGAGAAACTGCAGGTGTCTTAACAGCAGTCTTACAGAGGGAACCATCATGAATACTGGAAGCTTGGGATTAGCTTCCACTCACTGTGTGTTCTCCTTGCCCTGGCTCTCATACATGCTGGCAGTGTTCTGTGCCTTTTCTGATTCTATGGGGGTTTCTTCCTGAACCTTAGCCAGATGTGAGCCTTCTTTGTGCTCTGAAAACATCACGTTCTCAGGATCTGTACTCATGGCTAGGCCAGGATGAGGGACAATCTGCCTTGCTCCAGGGCCCACTAGGAGATTAGCAGGAAGTTCTGTCCATGAGGTCTGGATGCTCGCTCTAACCATCTGCCTTCCCTGGCTGTTAGGCTTCATGTGAGCCACAACTCTTTGGAGAAGTGCTTTGGACCTCGGGTGTCCCTAACCTGTCATGTCCGTGTTCTGTGTATAGCTCGGTAGGACTGCATCCACTGGCTGTGTGCTTCCAACAGAGCCTCCCTGCAGCTTCAGGAGTGCATCTATCAATTCAGTGGTTGGGTTCATGTGGAACTGAGACATGTTGGTCCTGCTGTCTTTAGCAGCTCCCATACATTCCTTACTCTAAACCAACTGCTGAGGATCATAACCTCCAGACTGCTGCCTAGGGTCTGAGGTCTGGCTCAGATTTCCCAGTCCTTGTCATTGCATAGGGGTAGGAGAAGCATTGCCTCGGCCACGGCTTGTGATAATGGGGCTTCCCATTATCTTGACTTAGCTAAAGGGGGAAACTTCCCTCTTTAGGTAAACCAAGGGTTAATGAGGTGTTGGGATTAGATTGCATCATAGGTCATGTGGGCAGCATCATAGGTCATGTGGGTCAGCATCATAGGTCATGTGGGTCAGCATCACAGGTCACAGGGTGAGAACTGATCAATCAAAAGGTAAGAACTGAGCATCTTCAGGATGCTTCCAGATGCTTCCAAGGAGAAGTTATAAAACTTCTTGCGAGGCCATGTGGCTGAGAGAGATAACCAAGGGACAACAAAGAAACTGCCAATAGCAGGCTGAGGCCTAGTCTCGCCTCGCCTCCTGGTCCCTTCCCCTGAAAACATCTAGGCCTAGGAACAACTGTGAGTAATTAGAAATAGTTATCTAGTCGCGTTAGGGACTTTTCTGCTATTTTGGAGGTTGGCTGATCTAAAGAATGTATCTGTGCTTTTATATCTGTTCTTTTGTAACTACTTGTAACTAAGCGTGCCTGGGAGGAGGGAGCTTCCCATGTGTGTTAATTTGCCTTGTTTATTTGCATACCTTTAATAAATACTTTCTGTAAAAGACCCTGTTTCTTTCCTTCCCACGCCAAGCTAGATAGACTGGGGGAAAAGGAAGATCCTTAAGCTTAGGGATGTACATGGTTGGACAGAGTCCCACTGTACTGTCCAAGTGTCCAGAATTCAGTGGGTGGTGGTAGCGAAGATGAATTAACAGCTAAAATTCATAACAGGCTGGAATATACATCCCAGCAGCGCATGGGGACTTTCCAGCTTCACATGGTGGCAGCGGTGGGATGTGACATTTCCAGCTTCACATGGTGGCAGCGGTCTCGAATTGGAGAGTTGGGGGTTTAAATTGCAGAAAATAGGGGGTTTTCAGTCTCTCCCTGTGTCTCCTGTGAAGGAATTACACTCAGGAGAGGAGGGGAGTGGGCGAAGAGGGCTTCGTTTGCCTTTGTTTGTGTACAAAGGCTTTGGGAGGTTTTTTCCCCCTTTCTCTCCCTCCTTGCAAAGGGAGGGGGGTAGGAAGTTGAGGGGGCTTGGTTTGGCTTTGTTGCTTAAACAGGCTTTTGAGTTTTTTTTTTTCCTTTCTCTCCTTCCTTGTGGCTGGAAAGGGAGGGAGAATGGGAGGTTGGGGGGCGGAGTTGCCTACCTGCTCATTGAGAGTCACTCTTGGCGAAAGGGTGATTTTTGGGCTTTCAGTGAAGAGCTGCCTGCTCTGTCATGCAAAGCCTCTGTTTGGGAAAGGAGTGATTTTTCCTTTAGATTCCCTTCTTTTCTACTTTGGTAGGGAGAGATGGATTTTTAAAGCTGCTAAACTCATTGTGTTCTGAGTCAGCAGCTGGCATTTTTCAATCTGCTCTGCAGCAGCCAAGATAGTACATCTGCATATCAATGGGAAAGGTGCTTGTAGCAGGAATTTGCTAAGTACCCAATTCAGTCACTGAGGCAGAGTTTTCTTCTCTCTCTTTCCTTCAGGAGGAGGAGGGGGGGTGATGAGACAGGGGGCTGAGGAGAAAGGCTTGGGATTTCTCCATTTTTCTTTGGTTTTGGGATTCTGGCACTGTATATTCTTTTGATCAGCCAATCAGACGTTTTTGTGTTTTTTTTAAGTTTTGGCGTGCACAGATAGTTAGTGTATGAAACTCAGGTCTGGAAGACTGTTAATATACAGTATGGATCCTGAAGTTGCAGTGACCCCTACTGGCAGCAATGCCACACAACAGGATGCTACAGAAGATAGCTCATCTGCTCAACCAGCTACCCCTAGTGGTAGTAATCTGGCACAGCAAGGGGCTGCTATGCCAGCAACAGCCTTTGGTCCTCCTGCTGTTTTCTGGGAAGCAGTAAGCCTCATGCAGCACAAATTAACACCTGAACAGATTTCAGGGTTCCTGGCTAAAACAATGGTTATGATATGCCTAGAAGAGGCTGCCAGGGCAGCAGATCGGATTTGTGCCTCCAGAGGTGAGGAGGTATTCCAGCCTACTGTGGTAATGCCTTCTACAGACAAGCGGGAATACCAACAGCCATGCCAAGATATCTCTCGATGACCTGTACAGAAGCACAACACTTCTACCCCAAGGTCATCACTAAACGACACGAAGCCTCAGATGAACAGCCCTACCATGAAGTCACAGCCCCGCTACAGCCAGCAGTCTGTGGCCAGCGCGCAGGGCCAGCCAGGGAAAAAGGCTAGCCCTAAATGCTTTCTCTGTGGAGAGCTTGGACATATTAAAGCCAACTGTAAGCAGAAGCCTAAGTTGGCCCAGTTAGTGGTTCGTCGGCCTCCAGGGACACTGCCACTGATTCTTCAGTTGATCCTGATCCTGACATGATCCCTCATCACAGAAGACACACGCTGTGGGTAGGGGCAGGAAAGTTGTGGCTTACAGAGACACTGGAGCCCAACTTTCTGCTATTCATCGTGCATATCTGGATCCTGGTCTTGTTGATGACCACATTAAGATCACCATCAGAGTGTTCAGAGCTCCTCCAGCTCAACTACCAACAGCATGCGTTCCTGTTCAGTACAAGGGATGGAAGGGTGTTTGGACTTTTGCTGTTTATGATGACTTCGAATGTCCTGCTCTGTTGGGTGATGATCTCGTCTTCCATGCTAGTCAGGCCCGGAAAGTGTTCAGACAGTATGCCATGACAACTCGTAGCCTGAGCAGAGGTCAGTCTTCACTGCAACCTGAGGACCAACCTGAACTTGGACTGCAGTCACTGTCTCCTGCTACACCAGAAGGAGTCCTGCCGGAAGAGGTGGAAGAACCTGGGGCAGACTCTCAACATAGCATCGTAGGCCCAGAGATCGAGACCATCCATGCTGATACCTCGGATGTCGGAGCAGCTGCTGGCGGAAGTCCTGGAAGAGCTTCTCCATGCCAAGAGGATAGTCAGTCTGGTCTCATGCTGGTCCCTGTCACACCTGACTCAGCGCTGCCCAGGGGGCGGGAGAGTCTCAAGTGGGCACCAAGCAGAGTCAGGTGCTGGACAACTTGCCTGAGATGCAAAAGGTTGGTGCAGAGGAGGAGAATCCAACAACGCTGACTCCAGAGCCAGCAAGGGATTCAACAGCAGCGGAAACTCCAGAGGACACTCCAGCCAAGGGAACAGAACCTGGAGAAGCTGCAATGCAACGAGAATCTGAGGCAAGTCTGCCACTCCAGGTGGAACAGCTGGTTCCTGTTCAGCGACAGCAGTCCCAGGAAAATCAGGAAGCAGATGAGAGCCTTCAAGCTGCCTGGACCAGAGCAAAGGAAGAGGCGAAGTCTTCTCCAACGACGAAGGGGCCCAGATTTGTAATAGTTGAGGGCCTACTGTATCGTGAGTCTGGCCCAAGAGGTAGCAAGGGGGGCGTACGCGCTCGAGACAGTTGCTGGTACCTTCTAAGTATAGAGCCAAACTCTTGAGTCTGGCTCATGATCATCCTAGTGGACATGCTGGGGTGAACAGAATGAAGGACAGATTGGGAAAGTCCTTTTACTGGGAGGGGATGGGCAAGGATGTTGCTGATTATGTCCGATCCTGTGAGGTTTGCCAGAGAGTAGGGAAATCCCAGGATCAAGCCAAGGCCCCTCTCCAACCACTTCCTATCATTGATGTCCCATTCCAGAGAGTGGCTGTGGACATCATGGGACCTTTCCCTAGGAAGACTGCTAGGGGAAAGCGGTATGTGCTCACCTTTGTGGACTGTTTGCTAAGAGGGTGCGGGGACTTTGCTAAAGTGGAAGCTATTAATAGCTGGCCCATTCCTTGTTCCAGGAAGCAGGTACAGTCCTTCCTTGGCCTAGCTGGGTACTACCGGAGATTTGTGCCCAACTACAGCCAAGTGGCAGCACCTCTAACAGATCTGACAGGTTCCAAGAAGCCTAAGATAGTGAAATGGACAGCAGAGTGTCAAAAAGCCTTTGCAGCCTTGAAGCAGGTCTTGATGGCAGATCCTGTGCTCATGGCACCAGATTTTGACAAGCTGTTCATAGTGGCTACAGATGCTTCTGATAGAGGCATCGGAGCGGTCTTACTACAAGAGGGTCCGGATGGAATCTTGCATCCCATTCTGTTCCTCAGCAAGAAGCTGTCTGCAAGGGAGTCCAATTGGTCCATTCCAGAGAAGGAATGCTATGCCATTGTGTATGCGCTAGAGAAGCTGAGACCATATGTCTGGGGACGCCACTTCACTCTCCAGACTGATCATGCTGCCCTCAGACGGCTCCATACAGTCCGGGGGGCTAACAAGAAGCTACTCCGATGGAGTCTGGCCCTACAAGACTTTGACTTCGACATTCAACATGTGGCTGGAAGTTCCAATGTGGTTGCGGACTCCTTGTCACGCAGAGAACTGGAGGGAGGTTAAGAGGGATGAGCTTTACATGTCTGTTATTGATAATATGGTTAACTTCTACTGTTGTGTGTTTGCATGTATTCTCTGACTTTTCCTTTCTTAGGTCCCAGGATGAAATCCCAGCCGGTGTGGCTCCAGCCTTCAGCTGTTTCCAGACCGTCTGAGATTTGGGGTGTGTGTGATAATGGGGCTTCCCATTATCTTGACTTAGCTAAAGGGGGAAACTTCCCTCTTCAGGTAAACCAAGGGTTAATGAGGTGTTGGGATTAGATTGCATCATAGGTCATGTGGGCAGCATCATAGGTCATGTGGGTCAGCATCATAGGTCATGTGGGTCAGCATCACAGGTCACAGGGTGAGAACTGATCAATCAAAAGGTAAGAACTGAGCATCTTCAGGATGCTTCCAGATGCTTCCAAGGAGAAGTTATAAAACTTCTTGCGAGGCCATGTGGCTGAGAGAGATAACCAAGGGACCACAAAGAAACTGCCGATAGCCGGCTGAGGCCTAGCCTCGCCTCGCCTCCTGGTGCCTTCCCCTGAAAACATCCAAGCCTAGGAACAACTGTGAGTAATTAGAAATAGTTATCTAGTCGCGTTAGGGACATTTCTGTTATTTTGGAGGCTGGCTGATCTAAAGAATGTATCTGTGCTTTTATATCTGTTCTTTTGTAACTACTTGTAACTAAGCGTGCCTGGGAGGAGGGAGCTTCCCATGTGTGTTAATTTGCCTTGTTTATTTGCATACCTTTAATAAATACTTTCTGTAAAAGACCCTGTTTCTCTCCTTCCCACGCCAAGCTAGGTAGACTGGGGGAAAAGGAAGATCCTTAAGCTTAGGGATGTACATGGTTGGACAGAGTCCCACTGTACTGTCCAAGTGTCCAGGATTCAGTGGGTGGTGGCAGTGAAGATGAATTAACAGCTAAAATTCATAACAGGCTGGAATATACATCCCAGCAGCGCATGGGGACTTTCCAGCTTCACACGGCTGTTGCCAGAAATTGAGTTACCATGCTGGTCTCTCCAGTTCTGACTATTGGCACTGCCACCGGAGTGTTTGTCTCTCCCTCTGCAGCTACCACGAGGAGCTGGGTTTCCTTGACTGCCCACTCTGTTGTACTGTGTGTGTGGGCCATGATTGGTATAGGTCACCATTTGGACCACCCCCCTGATTTTGGGTCTGTACTTTTCTAAGCTGACCTTGGTGTTCCTTACAGTGCCAGCCTCCCTAAGGAGATAAGACACTTTGCTGATCTGTCTTGCAAACTCTGCCCATGTGAGCGTGTCAGCATGGATAGGACCTAAGGCCATCTTGGTTCAGGAGTCAAAGCCTCCATAAAGGAGAGTTTTAAACTCCTCAGTGTCAAAATCAAATGTGCCTAGCCTAGGAGAGGGAACAACCTTGCCCACTAGGATAGCCAAGAGCTTCTTCCTAGCAACATAAGCCTCTGGGTTTTCTCCTGAAACCTGTCTCTCGACAACAAAGAGTGCATTTGCAGTTTGTCCTGGCCACAAGATCTGGATGATCTTTTTCATCCAGTTGTGGTTGTCCAAAGCAACGAGTTCATGTGCTGCCACTGCAGACTCTAAGATGGGCAGGTCTGCAGGAGACATACAAAGTCTGGCCAACTGGGTCAGGTCCTGACCATTAGCTGTGGGGTAGGAATGGGCAATGGCATTGAGCCACATGATGCCCATCTCCTCATTAAGGGGGCGTAACTGTTCTGAGATGGCCTTTGCCTCTGTAGCTTCCCAGGGGACCCTTTCCTCTACCTCCTGGGTTTCTGTCACTGTATTATTTGAATTTCCTTTACTGGGTTGAGAGGGACCAGCCTTTTCCAATCTAGATTACAAGGAGAATCAGGTAATGCTTCCTCTGGCAGGGACTCTTCTAGAGTGTGCACAGGAAATGGGGGCAGAATCTCTGGACAGACTGTAGCAATTACAGCTTCCCTAGTGGCTAGTTTTTGGCTTAGTTCAGCAATCCTGAGATTGCAAGCTTCATGGCTCACATCCTTATACTGAAACTTTGCTTGGTTGGCCAAATATTGAACAGCACGCTGAGCCTTAGCATGCTCCTCCTCAAGCATGGTCACTTTGTCCTGGATTTGCCTGGATTTGCAGTGAAGCAGTTTCTGGATTTGGACTGGGCCTCCTGTGCTGCAGATGAAAATGCCAATTTGTCTGCCAACAGGGAATTATTTTGCACTCAAAGTGAGTCTAATTCAGTGGTCTACCCCTCGGCCACTTTAGTGAGTTCATGGATGGTACATGTGGCTTCACTTAAGGCCATCCAGAACCCCAAGCAGCCGCTGCATCTTTGGAGAGGCCAAAAAGTAACCACTCCAAACACAGTGTGTGATAGGCTTCACGTAGTGTACCAAAGGGATCTGAAGTCTTAAAGGATCCCTCCTTCCAAGGGTTGCTTCCTTTTTTCACAACCCATTTCTCCAATTTATCCATTTTGCTCTGTTCTTTGAACATGGTGCCAAATTAGAATGCCAATTAAACAGCCAATCAATTAGTAAGAGAAGCGAGGGTTTTCTAACACGCTCACACACACACAAACACAAAACACAAACTACACACAAATGCCTATTGTGGCTTTTCCAATTAACTCAAGGACACCCACACACATTTCCATGAGCTCCACCAGCCAGGACACACCCTTGAACTGGCGATTTAGAGGACCAGGCACTCAGGGACAGGAAGTCCACATGTGATCTTTTTTGGGGAGATCATTGGTGCTCACCACACACAGCACTTGCCAAGGAGGAGAACGAACCCAGAAAAGGGAACCTAACACTGTTTGGCCGAACAGTGGGGGAAAAGGAATCAAGAACATAACTGAGCCCTGCCTGTATGCTTTTTCGAGGGGGAGTACCTTCCTAGCACTCAGGATAAAGCCTTACCCTAGGATCAGTGGCAGCCCCACATGGCATTGCACACTGCCCAACTATTGGTCACCACCACACATGGTTTGCAGACCACAATTTCTCTAGAGACTTACACAAGGGGGTGGGGCTTCCTACCCACCCGAACAATTACAATAGCACACAGGCCTAACTTTCCAAACGCACACAGGCCTGACTTAAGTGGCACACAGACCACGCAGAGACACTAGCGATTTTGAGGTGTGTGTGTTCCTAACGTGTTTCTTAGCCCTAACACTCTAGATCCCACACCAATAGACCAAAGTTAGGGAGTGATTCCCAGGAAAGTTTGTGCATAGCCCTTGTGTTCTGACTTGATTCACTGCCAAGCTAGTGATCAAGCAGGGGTGGCTGCCATACACAAACCAATACAGAAGGGGGAAAGATCCCAACCCAACAGTAGCCCTTTGGCTCAAGCACACAGATTCTCATTCACACGTGTTCCTAGCTGGCTGGGATTCCTACAGTTACCTATGTCTGCAGTTCCTCTGCCATGTGTGTCGACTTCACAGGGCAAGGGTGCAGGGTAGTGCCTGTGTTACTCCACTAATCTTGTTACCCCAAAATGTAGGTGCCACAAGGGCCACCCTGTGATGCCACTGCCTCCCTGCAAAGGTGGGGAATGAATTAGCTCAAAGAGGAGGCTTGCGAGAGGGGGGCAACTTAGTAAGATCTTTCCTACCAGCATTAACAGGCACACACAGGAAAAGAACCAGCCAAAGGTTAACAAGTAAGGTAAAAATGTGTTTTTATTGAGGGGAATTCACTCATGCGTGCACACAAGATACATACAATCACATGTTCACACAAGAGCTAACCAAAAGAGAAAGGGAGGACATGATGGATGTTGTAATAGCTGTCTATTGTGGATGCTGTGAGGAAAGAGGAAGGAATCCAGATGTACAAGGGATGGATATCTGTCAATCAGTGTCCTGGTGGGCTCCTCACAGTTGGGTTCCCTGGAAAATTCCAGCTTTTGTTTAAGCCTGTTATCCACAGGAATGATGTGTTGCCTGACAAATGACTCAGTTGTACCTGGAGGAAGTTTTGAGTTGACCTATTTACAGTCAAATTCTTTCCCTTCCTCGGTTTGACTTCTCCATCACCTCTCAGGCTTGAATTTGATATTAGTGCCAATTAAAGTACGTTGCCAATTACATAGGGTGCCAATTAGGTATGTGCCCATCCAAACCATAATGGTATCGGGGACCCCCAAAGTGGGGCCTTACAGGCCTATTAGGATTTCTGTTGCTCTGTTCAGAGTCCTCTGCCATCTGCTACTCCTTCGCCATAGTGAAGGAAGGGAAAGAGAAAGGGGTTGCTCTGGCCAAATACTGACTCTTCACAAATATTACTGACAGAGGCTTGAAGGATCCCATGAAAGATTCTTTTTCATCCATACTAAAGCTGGAAGCCAGCATGGTCTAGTGGTTTGGACTATGTCCCTGGAGAGCAGAGTTTGATTCTCTGCTCAGTCATGGAAACCCACTGGGTGACTTTGGATGCATCACACACTCAGCCTCAGAAAACCCTGTAATAGGTTCACCTAAGGGTCTCCATAAGTCAGTAATAACTTGAAGGCAAACAACAATGACAATGTGTTCCATCTTCCCCAGCAGAATTTTGCCACCACCATTCTGCAGTCTTCACTATTTAAACTACGCATATACACCCTGCTCCAGCTCATTGGTGCTAAGTGGGAGAGGTGTGAAGTGATCTCAGTGTGCCTGGAAGGTCAAGCTAAACTTTCTCTTCTTTGTCTATTGAGATCTGAGTGTTGTGTGTGTGTCCGTATGAATTTCAGTATGTACGTGATTAGGAGTATGTGTAAATGAGTATGAAGAAACATAGGCATAAATTATTCTTTTGCATATAGCTGTCGTATGAGTAAATGATATATGAACAAAATAGCTGAATTCCACTATATGCCTGGTTTTAAAGTTACAGAAGAAGAACTGTGTAGAAGCAACAGATAAGGTGCAATAATACTGCAGGCACAGCACAGAGATCCATTTTCCATGACTATTCAGACTCAAGAGATTTTCACCAGACTTGAAGCACACTGATTCAACAATCCTTGAGCAGTTCAACATACAAAAGAAGAAGATGAATTAAGCATTTTCAAAATGCAATAGCACATACACTAATGATGTTTTATTAACAAATCAGAAATGAAGATCTTGGTTAATGACTTTAAAAAACAATGAAGGCCTAAGGAAATGGACGGATTAATACTTACATTTGATTTCAAACAAAAATATCTGCTTATTTTAGATCCAAAACTATGCATCATTTGAAAGGTACAATTTATATCAGTGAAAGGTTAATCTTTTATATTGTAGTTTCGGATTTTGGTTTTTCGCTGAGAGGTCTGAGGCTTCCTGGATTGCTTGTAAGATGACTTTTTTGGTTTTAGCTCCGAATGGACATGAAATTTAGTACCTATAATATTCAAGGGAGCAACTAGTGCTTTTTGTATATTACTTGCTTGGCCTTTTTCTTGAGAGTCTTCAAATCTTTCAAGTTCATAGGCAAACTGGGATTTCTCTGCAAATCAGAAGGAACAGAAAGCTTACATAATAATAATGCTATGATAACACCACCTGTCTAGAGCAGCAGCAGCAGCAGCAGTAGCAGCAGGAACACTGGATAGAGCACTCCAAAGAACATCTGTCAACCAACACTTGCTACTGCCATCTTTTAGGGGAGCAGACAGTGCCACCTTGACCGGATTATGGGGAACAGGTTCAGGCCTCTGTAGCCCAAGAGGCTCTCAAGTGACAGTGTCAGCAGCCGCCATCACATTATCTTTTACAAAGCAGCCAGGGTGGCATGCGGGGGAGTCTTCCAGAGGGTATTTGCCAGGAGAAGTGCCACTGAGTGGAGCAGAGTCAGAAGCCACATTATGTCACTGTTCGATACTATCAAGAGCACCTCTTATTCTAAGAGTACTACCATCTGCCTACACCACTTTCAGAACCAGCATATTTGCAAAGGGCTATACAAATATTTCAAAATAAAGCAAATAATTATCACACAATTAACAAATACTGGGGAAAAGCATATCTTCGCTAGTCTGTATGCATTACCTTATCCTTGACAACAGTATGGCATTTCAAAATGTTTGAAATTCTGTTTTCTAATCCTTAAGGTTTACAGTCTTTGCATTTTATAAGATTGGCAAAAGACTGCATTCTGAAAGTGCAGAGCCTTTTCACATCCTATTATTTAAAGAGGACTTAACTGGTAGAGTGGAGCATAGATTTATCTCAAAAATGTTTATATCTGTTACTGAAACTTAGTGATCAACAAACTCTATAAGGCCATATAATAATTATATTCTGCATTTGTTTGGAATTTCTTTATAAGTTCCTTGAGGAAGAAACTCTTGTGTTGCTTAATATCATGTGCCAAAATGACCACAGCATTCTTAACCGACCTCAGTTCAAATCTAATTTTTGCCTTAAGAGAATTTAGGCAAGCTACTGTCTCCCAACATAGGTCCTCCATGTGATTATAGGTAATGATACCAACTTACCTGGCAGTGTTGTTATAAATATTAATGGAACAACGTGTGTGCAAAAATATTGATGAGACAAAGTCTGTGCCACTTTATTTTCCCTGAACTTCAAATCCATTGTGTATTAACTCTTCACAAGTGAATTACTCTATTAATGCTACTGGTGGCCACCTGAAAATCAGTGTTTCAAGCTGCAGCAGACAGTACCTAGGTGAGTCTACATTAAATAAGGGGCAATCTGAATATCCCTCATGGGTTTCTACCTTTGACATGCTGGTGCTCTAATTACTCCCTGCAAGTTCCCTTTGCCACTGTTCACAGATTTTTCAATCAAAATCCAAAACAAATCGTCAGACTTGCTGCGGGAGCATTGGAAGGCAGTAACTGGCATCTTCCAAACCTTACTCTGTTCAAATGCCTCTTCTGCCTTGAGAGACAGAAAAGAGTCTTCCCTTCCTTCTGGCCTAGCATGGAAGGAAAATGAACTGCTACCGGAGGAACAGGTTATAGTCTATTCTTGTTCCCCACTCAGCACAGAGGGAAGTCTGAAAGAAGGTGGACAGATGGGTGTTAATGCATATTAGCATGAATGTGTGTGACACTATGAGAACGTCTGAGTGCAATAATCTAGCCCCAATTGCCTTTGGTTGTTTCTACTGCCATGTTCCCCAGCTGCCTACCTCTAACACATCTGGCACTTTGGGGTTAAACCCTTGCACTGTATGGTAGACAAACAAAGCAAAGTAGCATTTAGTTTTGTTATTAAGGCAAGAAAAGTGTTTACATTACAAATAGTCTGAAGGTTCTGTTTGAGGCTTTTTTTTTTTAAAGGAAGGAGCTCAGTTTTTCTGAAAATATAAGACCTTCATCTTCCAATGTTGTTTCTACATTGGAGACAATTAGCTAATCACATTGTAAACTGCTTAGGGAGTGCTTAGCACTGATAAGCGGTATAGAAATGTAACTATTATTGCTATTGCTACTCAGAAATAACTGAATGGAAATTTTAGACATGCCTACGCCATTTCCTAGAATCAAAGATCTTACAGAACTAAATGACCTGGCCCAGCTTTGTGTCCACTATTCTTATAATCAAAATCACTTCTTCTCATACATACCAGCTTTGATTTCAATGGCTGGAATTCTCAAGAATAGACAATCACACCAGAATAAGCTAATATTTGTAAAGCACTTAGAAAATTAAAAGTCTTGCATAACATGGAATGGAAATTGCATGCTTTAGGCTCAAAAGAAGTTCACAACTCTCTATTGGTTAATCTTTTACCCAACCCTCTCACTGTCTCATTCTTTACCCAGACCATGCATAGGGTGTTGAAATTTTGTCTTACAGGCAAGAGTGAAACATAACATATGACCCAGTGAGAAATAGGCTGATACTGACGAATTATAATAAAAGTGGCTCTTTAGTTTTAGTCATTTAAGTTCAGATATTGCAGCACAAAAACTACTGCTGTTCTGACCATCCCCTTATTTTTCCACCCTTTGACATCTTTTTTTTTAATACATATAATTTCTCAAGGTCTGGAGCTCTGAAAAAAACATAGCCACAGTAACCCACTGTTTTTAAGATTTACATTGAAATTATTCACATTTGTATCAATGCAGTAATTGTTTCAGCAGATGAGATGAGCCGTATTGTCACATGGCCTGCATGGGAAGGATCCATGTTGAATGACTCATATCTAAGGAATAAAAGCATATACTGGGGTGGGCATGCACAGTGGGTGCAAGGACCAATTTCTGCCCTACTGCTGGTTGCCCCATAGCAATCTGGCATCATTTTTATTTAAAAAAACAGCCTCCAAAAGTCACTTCCATTTGTGAATTCCATGATCTTTGGCTGTAAATATTCTAAGGCAGATATTTAAAGAAAAAGGTAATGGAGAAAATACGCACCCCAAAGAAATTTAGAGAAGGTTACTAAATGCATGTGTTTATATGCTGAGGCTAGAAGCCTCCATGTCGGATATGGAAAACTATGCTAAGTGACCATAGATGAGAGTGGGCATATTAGAAACCTGGAGTTACAAGAAAAATCACAGTTTTTCTCAAACTTAGGTTTTCAGGAAGAAAATGCTATGCAGTCATTATACTTGCTTCCTGTTTGAGGGAAACATTAAGCTTGCATTTCCAAATCAAGAAATATGAGTTCTAGCAACATCTCTATGATGATCTTTAAGGAAGATTACAAGCTCATCCTGAACTGGTGGTCGGATGAACTATTATCCAGTACTTGTCATGTTAAGAACTGAGCTTCAGTTGTGTTACTGAAAGATATTGTCTTCATGCCTGCTTGCATGATTTTTCATTCTATTCCATGCCACACTTAGTCTTTTCTCATGATGTGAAAACTCAGGGCTCATACTTTGTGCAATAGGAAGTTTCCGTTATATGAAGGAATGACAATGAATAAGAGGTGCTAGGCTAGTAATTTGGCACAGAATAAATGGTTAACATCTGGAGCATTGTGTGTGTGTGCGGGAAACTTCTCCAGATTCAGAGGGCACCCAAGGCAAAGAGCAGATTTGCTGCCCTGCTCTTGTACCACTAAATGCACTGCATTCTTGTCTCTCATAAATGAAGGGTTGCCACTCTTGTGAGGAAAGTGAACCATCAGATCCTTGGATGACTTTGTACTGTGAGCAAAATCTGCCCAGTACTGGATAGTCTTGTCTTCAACAGCAGTTAAATATGAGATCCTTTCTATCATTCTCATAGATGTGTACATAGCACAGAAGCCCACAGGTATGTATTGTTGCTGTTGTGTGCCTTCAAGTAATTTTTGACTTATGGTGACTCTAAGGTGACCTTATCATGGAGTTTTCTGGGTCTGTGTGTTATGTGATGCAACGAAGGTCAACCAGTGGATTTCTATGGTTGAGTGGGGAATCAAACTTTGGTCTCCAGTGTTGCAGGTTAGTATTCAAACCACTACACCAACGCCAAACCACTACACCATGCTGACTCTCTCAGCACAGAATTCAAAAACAGCCACCCATTATAACAACAGAAATTTCATTATTATATGGTTAGGCTAGAATCCATAGTCTCCCTTAATAAAAGGTGAAATATTTGTATGATCTAACAAGAAACCACAGTGTAATTTCCTACATTTTCACTTTAGCCTCGATTGATATTAAAGCTCTTCATTTCACAGACAAAAGAAGGTGATATTTTCACTTTCAGCATAATCAAGCTTATCTACAATCTTTCTCTGGTTCCTTAAGTACTCTACAGGGAGAGGACCTAGTAGGATGATATGAAAAGTATTTGGGTTTTTTTCCTTGGGATGGCAATGGAAATAAGAGATAAATCTTCTCATACCTCCAAACATGTCTCACCTCTCTTAGGCAACAAGGCCCGGAAACATAAAGGTCTATCAACACAGTTATGCAGGAAGTGTGGGAGGGTGGGCAACAGGCATAACAGAGGTCTCCCAGTGCACTTTCCCCGGCTACTCAGCAACTGTTTAGGTGGGTGGGAAGCTGTGTCTGGCATTGTACAGCTGCTGTTACACAGCCTGGGCAAAATAACTGGGCAAAGAGGTACTAGATATCATATAATATCCCAAAAAGTACTTATACAGATAACTCCTGGATATTTCAGCTATGAACAGGATTCCAGTCAGTGTTTCTAAGGTTGAAGCAGAGTAACACCAATGTATTTTTAATTAAAAGCAACAAAATATTGAGTGTTGCCTATAGAGTATGAAACATCGATCAATGTAGTATCTCTCCTTATTGCATGCTTTCAGAAGAGATGTTTTGTGGCCACAGTCAAGGTTTCACTTATTCATATAAATGCCGGATTCTAATTTACCCTCAGTTGAGCCACTATATTACTTAATAGCCATTACCTGTAGTCTTTGGTGCAAATGACACTTTCCAAGAGACTTCAAGGCACACACTCTTATCTTATTTTTTTTTTAAAACTTTGTTATCTTAAAAAACCCTAAATAGGACAGTTCAGCATTGCAGATATTTATAAAATTTACTTCCCATTCAAATAGGGATCACTGAAATATGTAATCTTTAACCTTTTCTTTAATATTAAGTTAACAGGAACTACTCAGCTATTTTGCTAATTCCACTTTTTCATAGTATAATTATAGAGAATCATATGTGATAGAGGATATGTTACCCCCTTTACCTTTCCCGTTAGGCCAATAACTGATCATCCCACCACTTAAACTGTCCTTACAAATGCCTTGCCTTAAATGCAAACAAACTTTCCCCTGGAGAACTGCATTTACCACACCTTCCTTTCCAAATCCAAAACAAACATAACTTATTAGTTTGAACTTGCTTTCAGACAGTCACCCGACTTGGAAAGGTACTACCAGCAGCAATATACTTTGGAACACAACAACTACACAGATACAGAGAACAGTCCTTGTGGCAAGCCCAGACATAAGCTCTGTCCCCATGTCTACCCTTGGAACACTATTATAGGACCCAGTAATATTATCCATAATATCAAAGGTTCAAACTCTTGCTCATTCGCCACTGTAATACATGACATAAACTGTCATCAGTGTACTTCCTATTTACATAAGACACATAGGTCAGTTTCTATGCTATAGTATAAATGGACAGAAATCTGATATCTGAGGCTTACTGACAAGCACACGTCATCTTCATATTGTTGTTCTCCCACTCACCAAGCCTTTAAATGTCTTGGACAATTAAACTACTCCAGGTATGCATCTCAGTTTTTATGCACTAGATCAAGTTAGCTTCTCTATTTACATATATTAACTGAATAATGAAATGGGTAGCAGAAATCAGTGAAAGGGATTTGCACATATATTTTTAACTCCTAAAGAAACCTCAGGCCTTTTATCTCCTGATGTCTTCACTGAGCCCTTCAAAATGGCTCCTGGCCTCTAAAACCTAAGAATCCTAAAGTCAGCAAGGATGAGCTAGAGAAAGATTTTGTGCAACAACTGAATTCCAAGAAGCTGAACTCCAAGAAGAGCAAGCTAAGGTTCTGCAGCTCATAAAATTGACTAGGCTAACAATGAAACCAACTAGATTAAGAGGGAAACTTAGTAATACTTGGTATAGCCCAGGAATGACAGCTGTAAAAATCACTTACCTTAGCTCCTGATTTGCATGAAAAGGTTGAGAATCTGGAGAATTACATTGGCAGGTTGAACCTCTGAATTTGCAGACTGGTAGAATGTGAGGAGAGAGCTGATATGATCTCTTTGTAATGGATGTGTCGCCTCAGCCATGAGGCAGATGAGTTTTATAGTCTTACTCAACAACATGGAAAGACATTGTGAGCTGTCTAGTGGCATGGGAAGAGTTATTTTGTACCTCATTTACGTAAAGACAGGAGCTCATCTGCCTTCTTATGAGAACATCAGAACACCCATGCCCCTGCTTGTGGCCTAGCTGGGAATGGGAATGTGTAGATGGAACGACCTTTCCCCTAAGTGGTCTGTTTCTTATTCTTATGCCATCTTGAATACGTGCTGGGTTCAAACTTGCACAGTAAGAGTTGCTTTCTATGGCTTCTGTCTATTTAAGCTTTGAGATCCGTCTTATAATTCTTTCACCTTAAGGAGGGAATGCACATCAGTTTATTCCTACTTAGGGAATTGTTGTTTTGGTCCTGGGAGTCTAGGCAGGCTTAATTGCTGAGGAACCTGATTGTACCATCTGCTGTGAGAGAATCCTGGAGATTCATCAGCTAATGGACTAATTGTTTCCTCTGCTGTAAATTGTCTACTTCATCAATTTATCACCACCAGGACTTCAATGTAGTGTTTCAGTCTCAGTACCAAACAAACCTGTTGATAGGCTGACAGTTGTGTCTAATCCCAGCTCAAAATGACCTTTTCACCAGCTGGCTGAAAGAAATCTGTCCAGATCTCTGGGTAACAACTGCAAACACTGAGTGTACAGATGACACTGAGTACGAAATCTCAGTCCTATGACAGGCTGGAGAGATTATCATGCATTCTGTCCCAAACATAAGAAGAGGGGAAGTCTTAAAATGGAAATATTGTATAAAGATTCTGGACAGCCTTAAAATAATATTGTGAAATACAAATGGGTTCACAAAAGTCTGAAAATAATTTTAAAAAACATAACTCAGATTCTCTGCCTTCAAGAAATTCATCACAGCAAAAAGAATACAGAAAAATACTATCCCAGTGGACCAATACTGTACAGATGAAATCTCTAAACCTAGAGAGGTTGCTATCATAATAAATAATAGTGCCCTTTAATAGTAAGTGACTTGCTTAGAGCACTAGGCAACTGTGGAAGACCAGGAGACCTTATAGGGTTGTACCTGTTCCTGCAAAAACACACCTTTTGGCCCACAAACAACCTCTATGAGACATGGGGGCATATTCTGGGGCATTCCTGGGCCCAAGAGGGCATTTTGAGACCATAATTTTTTTTTTAATTTCACAAAATTTCATTTTGACCCCAGAAGCTCCTTGGGCCACAAAAATGACTGTGAGGTCTGTATGTGGCCTGCAGATGCACATTGCCCACCCCGGCCTACAGAATCCAGAAGGATGACTTATATTCATAGAAGGAGAGAGATCTGATCACCAACTCACAATATGCTCTTTCTGTGCTCTGAATCACAACGCCAATTCACATTAAATTTGGGAGGCTTGAACAGTTTCTTGACTCAGTTCCCTTGAAACTACTTACTGATGCTCACAGAAGAGCCTTGAACGTACCAAAGTATAGAAGAAAAAATGCTTGAAGTGATTAAGAATCTTAGGCCCTTTCCACACGCGGGCGGGGAAACGGGGAAAGCCACGCCAAAACGGGGCTTACCTTGTTCCGTCGCTGCGCGGAGCAGCGCATTTCGCCATTCTACACGCAGCAGCGTCCCGCGGCGTCCTTGGCGCCCAGCAGCGCCCAAAATGGCGGATTTTGACTGGCGGAGCCTCTCCACCAATCGGAGAAGCCCGTCAGCCGGAAATCCCGCCCCCTGCCTGATCTGCAGGGACGCCCTTTCGCGCGTCCGTAAATCCACACGGGCGCTGCGATGGGGCTGGATGGGGCTGGACGCCCCATGCCTTTGAAAAACCACATAAAATGTGGTTTTTCAAAAGCACGCGGCGCCACCACTTGCAGGCGCCCGAACGCGGATTGCGGTGTGGAATTACTCGAGCGTAATCCACCCCAATTCGCATAATGGTGTAGACGACCTCCGTGGAGGTCGATCTACTCCGCTTTTTTAAGTCCGTGTGGAAAGGGCCTTAGACAAGGTAAATCACCAAGCATGGATGGTTGTATTGGGGAATTCTAAAAAAAAAAATAGAAGAAATTCTAGTGCTACAACCTACAGCATAATGCAGGAGATAAGATCCTAGAGACATGGAACACCAGGTTGGTATTGGTGCTTAAACCAAGTAAAGATGTCATGTCTCTGAGACTGTCTTACCCAACTGCTCTTTAAGCCAAGATGCAAGAATATTTATACTATTTATCTATCCAGACCGGCCTTTTCACCACATTCGACATTGCTCCCACTCAAATAGGCTTTATTCCTTGCAGGAAGGCACAGAGTACTAAATATATTACTATACCGCCCAGGTGGGTAATGCCTGTGAGTCTTGAGAGCTAATTTTCTGTCCCTTGACTGCCAAGACCAGAAAACTAAAACAAAATCCCCCATAAATGGGCAGAAGTCTACTTCTAGTTTTGAGAAGGAACCAATTTTGCAGTTTGAGAGTATAAGGGGACCTACAACTTCCTTAAAAAGTTTTCCTCCCTCTTCTTTCCTAGAAGTCTCCAGGAGTAAAAGGTGAATTCCTGCTCCTGGACACCTCCAGGACAAAAAAAGAGCAGTCTGGGATGTAACACTGCTGTCTTCCACAGGAATCATGTGTGACGGGGCTGGGCCAATTTGTTGAGCCTGGAGACCAATTTTGCGTTCCTCTAGACCTCAGTGGGACATTTTAAAAAACCCAATACTATCTGAAACATTTTTGAAAATCTCAATTGAAAGTGGTTTTCTTCCCAAAGTCTCCATGCAAAGGCTATTTTCTACACCCCAGATTGTTCTAGGCCCCAAATAGATTTTAAAAAATTACTCCAAGTCTAAAAGAGGCAAGGAGGCCAAAACAGCTCTTAAATGGCCAATCACGAGTTCCTGAGTTCCTGAAAATACACTTAGCCACATTATATCACTATTGGAGGGGGCAAGAATTTCAGAGGGCTGTACTGAGGCCTCTGATAGGCCACATGCCAGCCATGGTCCACATGGAAGCCAATCCTTTGACCTTTCAAGAGCAAACTGCACAACTTCATGATTGGTGTACTCTGTGAATGCATTTGATGCACATATATAATGATTAGGGTTGTAACAGAATATAAGTGGAAGGTTTTGTGTAATATCCTAAAGCTAAGATCTAGTTGCAATAGAAAGAATGATCAGGCTAGTTTCATATGATGCGATGTAATGAAGTCATGTTGACTGGAAGTTAGGTTATGAAGTAATCCAGAATTAGTAGTAGTATCTTCTTCATAATTTTTAACCTTTAAAAAATGCATAAGCTGTATCTATGTTTCGCTAGTGTTAGGCGATCACATCAATTTGTCATAAAGTCACAGATATGATAATAGCTATTGCTTTGAGACCTGTTCCCAAACAATAAATAGAAAGAAGATTATAGCTATATATGAGATGTTGGCTTCCCAGTTCTATAGTTTAAGCAGACAGATGCACTGGCTAGTCTGTTAACTGAATATTTCGCTTCTCATTTATTTAAGTGTGGGGGAGCCAATGCCTGCTCTTTGCACATGACTGAACAGTGGGCTGGGGTTGGGGGAAGAGGCATAACCTTATTCCAAGTACTGTGACTGGATTGTCAAGTCCATGTATACCAATTCCATACGCTCAGAAGAGGATATTATATTTCTCACACTCTTTATGAAAATTGTCTGCTATCAGGTTGATGGTTGTGCTAAGTAAAATCTACCCACATAAAATAATAGCAGCAATCAAACTGTGTAAGCGCTCTACTTGATAGTAAGCCTCATGAGTTCAAGGGACATAGTCCCAGGTAAATGTGTCTAGGACTGCAGCTTTAGATGTCTTGAAATGAATCCTTCAGTTCCTATTTGACACATCCATTTAAGGAATTCATTCATCTATTTCAGATAGACTTTTTCATAAGAATCCAAGATGATCAAGGTGTTTCCATTCTTCATATTCTGTAGAAAAATCTCCAGGCTGTCTTTTGGAAAGCCTGGTAGCTGGGTTTCATTTTGGACTAAATACTACAAAAATGATCATATTTAAGTTAAGGAAAGATTTCTTTCTCTGGGCTAGATTTATTGTAAGGACTGTGTCTTGTAATTTATGACACAGCAGCAGTAGGTAACTGTTGTGAGTTCTGGGGCTATTTTTCTGCTCTTGGAACCCTTTGAGGGCCATACAGACTGCCAAAAATGCTTCCAAACCCAAATAAAAAGTAACCACAAGTCCATTTCTGAGTTTGAAAAAGTGATATGTTTTGATGATAAACAGTTCTTCAAGTTTTTATTTAAAAGGTGAATTGTCTCTCCTGGAAGCTACTAGGAAAGGCAATTCACTCTTTTATTTTAAACCAGAAAAAAACATGACCTGGGGAGTCTGCAGAGGTCAAGAGCCACAAAAACAGCATGTACTTTGTCCACTCCTGGCCACAGAGTATGTAGTCTGTTTTATACCCAACAGTGTTTCTATTTATCTTTTAAAAAGCCAATAGTGTCCTGATTATAATTATTATTCCACTTTTGGTTTACACAGCTGATCAAGAAACATAGTAATCAAACACTTTGATCAACACCAAGTCATAGAGATGATTAATTTCATTGGATTTTGAAATTTACTTAGAAGTGAGCAAATGGCGTCAGAAACTTAATATTTTAAAGTCAGCAACAGGATAAAAATGTGCTTGCAGAGCATGCTCCCAGAGAGTTGATACAAAGCAAAGGAGATATTTGGACTTCTAGTTCAGTGCATTTTGCAAAATCAGAACCAACTTATTCCTTTTTCAGTGGTCTTTACAGTCTCTCTGAAACATAAAACTTGACCACTTCCAAAGTTCCATATTCTCAGAAAAATCAAACTGGTCTTAAAATTTCAAGTGAAGCTGAAGGAAAAGAGATGCTAATTAATGGAGGCAGTACATTTTTACCTAGTAAAAGGGTCAAGAATGGCAAGTAGCATTTTGGCCTACATCTTTATCCTTGCCCCAGAAATAAATTATTGATTTGTTCTCTTTAGAACAGAAAACATTTGATGTAGAAACTACACACATACACACACACACAAACAAAAAACCACATTACTAAGGATGAGTACATGTAATGCTCCTATGCTGCAGCTATGAACATGTTCCTGGTTAATCGCTTTGTTGTGTTTTTTGATAACATTTTGGTGTAACTTTTAAATTGTTATGAATGCCAATTAATGGATTTTCCATTTTTATGGTACCAGCTTTCTATGCCAGATGTCCAGAAATTAAATTAAAGGGTATGTGTTCTTTATGGCCTAAGCTGACCACTAAGTGCTAAACTACTTGGGCTCCAAGCCACAGTTTTTAAACAAGCATGGTGAAATTGGCTAGTTTATTGGGGATGGGAGGGCAAATGGAGCCCTGATCTTGACCATGCTCTTGCTCTGAAATAGAGGCCTATACCAGTTTCCTATCAAATTGCCTCCCAGAAGCTTTTTGCTTACCACAGTTTTATTTTCTACTATGTGGGAGCAAAAAAATAAGAGTACTTATTTTTATAATATTTATTTTTATAATAAGAGTACTTATCCCGTCCATCCCCCCCCCGCGCGCACGAGAAAGGAGCTTGTCGCGTCCGCCCCCCCCACGCGCGAAGCAGGACGTGTCGTGTTCGTCGCGCTAGCGCCCCGCCCCGTCCCTTCCTTCCGCAGGGGCGGAGGGAAGGAAGCGCGACCTGGCCGGCTCCCCGACGCTCCGCACAAGAGGTAAGTGCACGCGGGCGCCAGGAACGTTGCGCTAGCGCGGGTGATTTTCGCTTCGAAGCGGAGCGACGCTCCCACTCCCGCGAGGCTCACGGGGCTGTTGCGCGAGAAAAGGCCCGTGCGAAAAGGCCTGTGGCTACTTATTCTCTTCTTTAAAATAAACTTGATCAGTTTAAAAGTGTTTTTTAAAAAGCATGCAAAACATCAAGTGTAGTTAAGCCCTACGGCTCTTTGTCATGCACAGTCTGTCACATCCTAGGGCCAGTAAAGTTTATTCTGAAATAATTATACTGTAGAACAAATTTATATTCTGAATATGTCTTTAAATAAAAGAAAATCTTCGCTTTAAAATCACCATAGAGTAGGATGCTGCACTGGCAGCAAACAGCCTTTAGTAATGCATCATTTGGTTCAGTCATTTTTGGACATGAAACAAGTACAGAAATATGTTTTTATTTTATCAGTGAAATTAATGTGTTTTTCATTAATATCTTTTTCAATGGCTAGGTGATATAAAGACCTTATTAATGTCTTTTCAAAAGAATGTAGAAAAACTATACAAAACTCATTACAAAATGCTAGATTGAATCCAATGTTCTTTTCCCCAAAATCAACCTGCATGAATCAGATGATAGGTCAACTTCACTGTAAGTGGCAACCATTTTTTGTTCTATTGCACCGGACTTTGGACATCTGGGCACAAAATATCAGAGTTCCTATTCTGCATGGAAGTTTCCAACACCAAGTTAGGAAACTGGTGTCCTTGTAACATTGCCAGTTGAATTTCACTAGCTGAGAGCATGAAACGTTAGGAAAGTTGCTGTGACATCTGCATGTACAAACACAATTTCAGTTTTATCAACAGGTTCTTGACCCGTAATGTCTTTTCAGTCCACTGATAAATCTGGATACAGCATATGAATCACACCTGCAAGCCCATGCTGTTATCTTTCCTTATTGCCATAAAGTTATCACTGTACATAAGCATTGCTACACAAAGAGATTGTAATAATGTGTAACTCCATTGTACACATCCTATTTTCAAAGACCTCAGCAGATACTACTGAGAAAACCATGGTCTTGGAGTTATTCTTAAGAGAAATTGTTAATTAATAAAATGTCTGTTGGATTCATATAACAAAATGCTTGCGGGGCAATTTTAAGAGCCAAGAGATACAGTTTTTCAGTCTAGCAGTAAGAAGAAAATTCTTATAAATTTATTCTTATAACTAGAAAAATGAGTTGAGTGACAATGACATCTTTCTTGCAAAAGCAAAATGAAATCAGCTGCACAGTTAAGTGATCTCTATGAGATAAAAGAAGCGTGACCGAAAGGGCCTTATAATAATCAGGCCTACATTAAATATGAGAATGAACGAGACTTTTTAATAGTATTTTGTAAGGAAAAAGACTGCCTTTTGGAAATAGTAATACTTATACCTCAGTTTTTGAAAATGCAACAAGTTTTTTATACGTATATATATATATATACACAGACACATACATGCACACACACACACACACACATACATGCACGCACACATACATACATATACATACATACCCATATATATGTATATGTGTGTGTGTGTTTGTGTGTATATATATATGTGTGTGTGTGTGTATATATATGTATGTATGTATATGTACATACACACACATAGAGAGAGAGAGGGAGAGGGAAAGAGAGGGGGAGAGGGAGACTAACTTTTAGAAATCGTAATAACTTTATAACTCAGTTTTAAAAAGCAGCAAAATAAAACAGAAAGAACTAAATCTTCCAGATTACTAGAAATTTCTTTGAAAGTTTAAGATGTGCCTTCAAGTAAGGACCCATTCAAATGCATCCCCAGGAGGCCAGTTTTCATTTGAAAAATCCCTTCAGCAGCTAAGAGGCATCCATCCTCCATCCCAGAGGGTAACTGTCTGTGGTGCCTTGCCCACTATGGCAAAAAAGGAGGTCGGTGGGTGGCTGGGTTTTTCCCAAACTTGCCCACCTCTTCCCAGTGCATCATATGTAGTTGTGCTGCCTTTCAAGCCTTTCCTTGGAGATCTAATCTCCCTTTCCTTCTCTGAGTTCTGCAGAATGTGAGGGCTCAACACACTCCTCCTCTCCTTCATATTTCTGAGAGATAGAAAAAAAAAATTACAAGTTCCTGGTAGACCCTGCCATGGAGACATGCAACTTAAGCTTCCCACTCTCCCTTAAGGAGCAAAGCAGACTTATTGTAAGTGCAACTCTTTAATAAAAATAATTTTAAAAAAGGAAAATGAGAAGTTGGACTTATCGTGAAGTTTTATTCTGGGATGGCGGGAGGATGAATCCACAATGATTGGGTTATTCCCCGCGTGCCAACCGGAACTGGCAGGAGTCCACATTCCAAATCCATTAATTCCTTTAGGACTCCACCCTCTCTCCGTCAGTTTCCTTCTCTAGCCAAGAGCCAAACTGCAAACTGTGTCAACTCCAATCATCTCTCATGGTTAAAAACCACCGCAGATCAACTCCACGTACAACCACTGTCCATACTCTCTCTTCATTTCCCTTCCTAATTTTTTTTTTTTATTTCCCAGGGTGAGTGTGGATTCCTCCTGCTGCCATCCCAGAATGAAACTTCATGATAAGTCCAACTTCTCATTCTTGGAATGGCAGGAGGAACAATCCACAATGACTGGGAAATACCCAAGCCTCATTCTGGGCAGGATCTCATTTACTCTTCATAACTGCCTGAAGCACCTTCCTCCTGAAAGCTGCCTGCTCTGACTAGAATTTATCCATCTTATAATGCCTCGCAAAGGTCGATGGTTCTGACCATCCTGCTGCATCACAAACATCTTGCAATGAAGAAGACACAGTATAAACTATACTTGTTGACACAGACCTTGTTGAATGAGGATACACATTACATGGTCTTGCTTTACCTGCAGCATCATAGCATTGAAAAATACAGTTCTTGATCTACTTGCCAGTCACCGCTTTGGAAGCTTTCTGTTCCATTGAATTAGGATTATATGAGATGAACAGAGCCTCTGTTCTCCTAACTCTTGCCGTCCTCTTAATACAAAGACGCACAGCTCTCATAACATCCAAAGTATGATATCTCTTTTCCTCAGCATCCTTTGGCTTAGGAAAAAAACTTGGCAAGTAAACCACATCCAGTGTCACCTTTTTCCAAGCACATTTAGGAAGAAAGGTTGGCTCCAAAGTCAATACTAATCTGTCTTTCTCAAACTTACACCAGTTCACATTTACAGACAAATCAGACAATTCTAAGACTCATCTCGCTGAAGTTATGACTACTAAGAATGCCGTCTTGAGGGTCATTAATCTAAATGAAGCATCCCTTATTGGTTCAAAAGGTGCCTTCATTAAAGAATCCAATACCAAATTCAAATCCCAACTCGGAAGTCTATGTTTTGTTGGGAAAGAAGTCAGCACTGTACCCCTCAAGAATCTCTTTATATGAGGATGCGCTGACAGAGATATTCCATCAAACTTCAGTGCCACCGACTATACCAATACTTTCCACTTTAGTGTGTTTGGTCTCAGGTCTCTCTGCAATTCATCCTGCAGAAACTACAGTACCTGCTTCACTTGGATGTCCGACATGCTCAACTTATTCGAATTGCACCATTTTCCAAAAGCTTTCCAAGTCACATTATATATATTTTGCATTGACTGATGCCTAGACGCCATGATAGTGTGCACCACCGCTGGTCAATAATCCTGAAACTCTAGGGCCTTCCTCTCAAATCCCAGGCCATCAAACTCAACCACTGAGGGTCTGGATGATACATTGGACCCTGGCTTAAAAGATCCCTTTGAAGTGGCAACTTCCAAGGATCTCCTACAGACAGCTGTTTCAGCAGGGAGAACCAAGGCTGCTTTGGTCAATGAGGTGCTATCAGCACCACTCTTGCCTTTTCCTTTTGTATTTTTACTAACACTCTCTGCAATATCTGCACAGGAGGAAAGGCACACAGCCAACTTTTCGGCCATGGTACTGATAGAGCATCTGCTGCTTCCGCACACCTGCTTCCATTGATCGAAAAGAATCTTTTTAGTCTGGTACTTTTGGCTGAGGCAAATAAGTCTATCAGAAAAGGCCCAAACTGTTTGTTCAAACTCTGAAACACCCAGACCCTTTCCACATCTTACTGTATTCCGGTGCTGGGGTGCGGGGATTGTGCGAGCAGCCTCTGGCAAGAGGCTCTTGCATCCAGGGTCCTGCATGAGAGCCGCCTCTTCTTTCTGCAGTGCAGCCTGGGACCTTTCCAGGCTGTGCTGGGGCAGGAAGCACTACTGGCGCAGCTACAGAGGCTCCACACGGCAGGTAAGTGCGCAAGGGGCCCGGGAGCAATGTGCAATCAGCTTCTAGCCGAAAATGAAAAGGTGTGCGATTGGCGCCTGCCGGCCCCTGGAGCATCGCGTGATTGTGAGTGCATCCTGCGGATCGCTCCTTACAATCGTGCAATGCTCCAGGCCCTCTTTTGCATGGAAAATGCCGTGCAAAAAGGGCTCCAATAAATTAGTGTTCACTCTCCTGGGTGCAATCTGTTTTGGCTGAGATAATCTGTCCTGACTTTCAACTTTCCTTTTCTTAACTTTTCTCAACTTTTCTCAACTTTTCCTTTCCTTAACTGTTGTTAAAGATTGCAGATTTTTCTCTGCCCAACAAAAGAGCCTGCTTGACTCTTCTATCAGAGCCTTTGACCGAAGACCTCCTTGGTTCACTACCTACGCTCTTGCTGTCATGTTGTCTGTTCAAATTTGAACATGATGGCCCTTCACTATACTCCCAAAGTTGAGAAGAGTTAGCCAAATTGCCTTCAGCTCCAAAAAAAATTTATGTTCTGTCTCAGATTCAAACCTGACCATATACCCTGAACTGACATCTCTTGACACAAGGCTCCCCAACCTGTCAAGCTCACATCGTTTGTAATCTTTATATACTGACTTACTTCCAAAGGCACTCCTTGTTCAAATTCGATTCCCTTATCCACCAACCCCAATCTGCTTTCAACTGGGTTGCTAGCTTGATTAAATAATGCCTTTTCTTGCCTATGTTCCACTGATGAGAAATCAGCATCCTCTGCAATCCTCTGGAATGGAACCTGGTCCATGACACCAACTGAAATGCTGACACCAAAGTTCCCATCACTTGAGCCAACATCATTACACCCACAAAAGAGCTTTCCAGTAACCTCTGCATTACCTTCTTTACCTTCACAATTCTCTCTTCTGAGAGATAAACTCTCCCCTTTATGGTATCTATTCTTGCTCCCAAATGAGTCAGCACCCTTGTGGGAGTTAAATGACTCTTCTCTATATTCACCAGAAAACCATAAGTCTGTAACACATCTATGGTCCTCCGAACACTCCTTTCCAACTCCCCCTGGGAGTCCACCTTTACCAACAAATAATCCAAATAAGGGTAATATATACCCCTTTCTGTCTCAGATAGGCTACCAACGGAACCAACACCATTGTGAATACCCTCGGAGCCGAAGCCAAACCGAATGGCAGTGCCTTGAACTGATAATGCCTGCCCATGAACTGAAACCTGAGATATTTCTTGTCAGTATTTCTCATAGGGACATGCAGATAAGCTTCCTTCAGGTTTACTGAAGTCATCCAGTCTCCCTTGGTCAAATTTTCTTTTATGGTTTGCATCTTGAACCTGAGATATTTCACAAAACTGTTGAAATACCTCAGGTTCAGGACAGGACGATAAGTCCCATTGCTTTTCGGGACCATAAAGAATGTTGAGTAGATTCCCAAGAAAAATTGATCTTGAGGAACTTCCTCTACTGCACCAATGAGTACTTGATGTTCTAGCTCTCTCACAACTATTTCTCTTTTTTCCAGCACACTTCCTACTGGTGAGGAGACATACTTGCTTTTCAGCATCCTGTTGAACAATATCTTGAAACCCTGAGTTACTACCTGAAACCCACCAGTCTGATGTAATCTGGTTCCACAGGACACCAAACTGCAGCAGCCTTCCTCCCACACGATTTTGTTGTTTGTCAGAACTGGGTTCTACCCTTCCACTAGGTAGATCCCCCACCTTTCTCAGCAACCTGTCCTTTTCTACCAAAAGATCCTGACCTTCCATACTGACCTTCTGGCCTATACCACTGCTGTCGACCATATCTTGAATCCTGCTGTCTACCGTTTCCTCTATCCCGAAAGGAAAAATACGAATTCCGAAAAGACTTCCTTTCAGGTTTCTTTTTCTGCAAAGTAGGCATTACCTTCTTCTTTTCTCTACTCTTAACCAACACTTTTTTTAATGCTTGATCACCAAACAGCAACCCCCCTTTGAAAAGAACAAAGGCAAGGTTATTCCTAGATTTCTGGTCAGCATCCCAATGATACAACCATAATGACCTTCTTGCAACAGTCACAGCAATTATATTTCTTGCCATAAATGCCACAGAATCATAACTGGCATCTGCCACATACTCTAAGACTTTTCTAACTCTGGATAAAGTCTTCAAAGAAGACCGAGACTGCATATCATCATCTTCCATCATGTCTTGAATCCACATCACAGCTGCCCAAGCAAACATAGAAGTTGCCACAGAAGCCCTAATAGCTAGAGCCAAATTCTCATGTGCCTTTCTTAAAGCTGAATCAGCTCTCTTCTCATCCATATCCTTTAACATATTACCTTCTCAGGGAAACAGAGCCCCCGAAATAAGCACAACAATCGGTCCATCCACTAAAGGGACCTTTAACAATGCCACATCTTTCTTTTCAAAGGAATATAGTTTATTAGTAAGTCCCAAAAACCTATGAGTATTTAAAGAAGACTCCCATTCCACACGAATCAACTCCTTAAACATATCAGGCATTGGCATATCAAAACCATGCAATACTCTTTTTAATTGCAGAAGCTATCTTAGCCTCCTTTCCTTTTAAATCCTTTGACCGATTTCCATCCTCATCCATTTCCAAACCTAATGTATGTAAAACCCTTTTTAAAATGTTCTTAAAGTTTTCTGCTGGAAACAACCTGCCACTACCTAACTCTTCCACTTACACTGTTCCTAAGGAGCTGTCCACCTCAGAATCCTCTACCTGTTCCTGCATCTCCTCTTCATTCCATCCATCATTAGACCTTTCCTCTAACTCCATACCAGATCTTTTCTTTTTTACAGGAATTTCCATATCATCCTCATGTTTTGCCCCCTGTTCACTTTGCAGAACAGCCATTCTCCTTTTCCTCTGTACTCCGTCTCTTTGCTCTTTCTCTCTCCTTATTTGCTTCTATACTCACAGTTCTCTCCAAGTTTGGGTTAACTCTCTCAGGCAACACATTTGATTTTAATGACATTTGCAAGTTTAAATTATGTCCATCCATTACTGACTGAGAATTCATTAAGTTAAATAGTTTCCTATCAATCAAAGAATCAACTTCATTAGTCATATTAAATTGATTTCGTGAAGGTAAAATCATTGCCTTCAATTCATTGGAAATAGTTTGACACAACTCATTAGAAACAGTCTGTCTAATCATGTACTGCAAATCGCTTAAATTCAATGAATTCATCATAAACTTAGCATCAGATGAACTTTTCTTGGTCTAGCTGCCTTGTCTTAACGCTGGCCGTCTTTCCTCCATTCCTCTCACATACTGCCTTGTAAGCGGATTACTAGGCATTCTAACGGCTTCTCTCTCACCCATATTCCTGACAACAAACAGGTCTGGGGTTGCGTCCATAATGGAGGAATGCCAATCGCCTTTCTCCTTAAACGTGGCTCTCTCCATCTCGCCACATAAGCTGCTTCCTGCTGGCCACGGAGAGCCGGGAGCTTGAGTAATGATGCTCACGTGCGCACTTCCTGAATGTTCTAACTTGTTCCCGTCCTTCAGCTCCGGGCAACTAGAAGGACTAACTGTGCCTGCTCCAGAGATGGGTTTTTGCTCTCCAACAGCCCTTTCCATCTCCGTGAAATCTCCAAATTCAATATGGCAGCTTGAAGCGACCTTTGTTGATTTTACTGCCATCTTAACCTTAGCTTTCTTTGGAAGCGGATCCTGACCCCGCTTTTGAACGGTATCCACTTTCCTCTTTCTAACTGTTTTCTCTTTATTCTTTCCTACATGCTTATTTCCCACAGCTCTTACCTCCTCCATGTTGCTTTCGCTGGAGGAAAAGAATACTTTTCTTAAATCAGTTATTTTACCTTCCCCAAAGACTTGCACACTCGTGATCATCTGGGAGGCATTATTACCATTTCCATTACTATTAGATTCTGACTCAGAGTCTCACTGTGTGGTGGGCATCTGAGGGGAGACATTCTTAACATTACTCCTTTTTTCTTCCTCAGAGCCTTGCTGTGTGGCAGGCATCTGGGAATCTGTCTCCATCAACATCTTCCAAGTCTATTTCTACTTCGAAAACCTGCTAATAGTTCACCTCAACACGCACTGACAAGGAGAATTGAAAAAACCTGTCCAGTTTGCTTGGCAGGAAAAATAAAACTGACGGAGAGAGAGTGGAGTCCTAACAGAATTAATGGATTTAGAATGTGGACTCCTGCCAGTTCCAGTTGGCATGCGGGGAGCAACCCAATCGTTGTGGATTGCTCCTCCTGCCATCCCGAGAATAACATACTAAGAATTAATAGAAGATAGATTAAGGAACTCAACTAGCTTAACACACTGGCTCTTGGTGTATCTTCCCTCTGGTAGCAAGAAAAAGAACCAAATGAATATGCACAGGCATAAAGAAAAGAAAGATTGCTCTCCAACTCCAGCTTGTCTTCCCCAGCCTCCCAATCCCTTTCAAAAGAACTGAAAATCTAATCCATTTGACTAGACAATCCCTGGTTTCCTTATAACCCTTTCCACGGACTCTTCTCATTGCCCTAACATAGAATAGTTAGCTGCAAGCTTATACCACATGATCTCTCTTCCTTCTTTGCCTTCAGTTCTCCCTCATCTCTCACTGGCTAAAGAGTGTCAGAGTCAATCCAGTGTCTCCTCCATGATCCCTTTGCTCAGATCCATTCAGTAAGTTCTTTCTACAGTTCGGTCATTACAGCCACTGTAGATTTTGAAGCCTACTAGGAACTCCTCGCTTTTTTATTTTGTTTTACAAAAGTTGAGAAGTCTCTGCAAATGTAGGAGCTATCTTTTCCTGCAGTTTTCCCCACTACTAGAGTCAACCAACACAAATAAATTGTCAGTTTTTTGACAGATACTGGCTAGCTAACCATGCATAGTCTAAATAAAGTTCAGCTAATTTCAGTGGAATTTTAATAAGTGTGCTCAGGACTGCAGATTTAGGATTAAATCTGTCATTAGTCTAATGTAGAGCAGACCTGAAAGCCAGCATGGTGTAGCAGTTTGAGCATTGGACGACACCCCTGGAGGCCGTGGTCCAATTCCCTGCTTGGCCACGGAAACCCAGTGGGTGACCATGAGCACATCACACACTTTCAGCCCCAGACAACCCTGTGATAGGTTCACCTTAGGGACACTACAGCCATTTCTGCACTAGACTGTTATAGCGCTATTATTCCACTTTCAACATCCTATGGAATCCTGGGGTTTGCAGTTTTGGGAGGCGTGGTCAGCCCCTCCTGAAACTGCAAACCCCAGGTCCATAGGATGTTGAAAGTGGAATAATCACGCTATAACAGTCTAGTGCAGAAATGGCCTACAAGTTGGAAACACCTTGAAGGCACACAACAACAACAGAGCAGACCCACCAAAATGAATGCAACTAGTTAGTTGCAATTACTGTAAGTCCTATTAACTTCAATGGATCTACTCTAGGCACGAGTGATAATAGATTTAGTCCTTAAGCAACACTTATACTATAACATTTAGGGAGGGTAAATGTGTTCCCCATTATATTATTATGTGTTGCAGGAACTGTTCCTGAGAGTTTTATTGTAATTCAAATGAACCATTTTAATACATTACAGACATAAACCATGTATTAAGAATATAGTTTTATATGTCTTCCAAACAAAGATGATGCCATAAGAACAGGAAATTAACACTGGTATTCCACTCTTAGAAGTGTTTATTAACAGTGAAATAGTATTCTGAATGATAAAACTAATAGAGAACAGTGAAAGGGTCTCTCTAATAAATCAGACTGAAAAACTCAAGCAGTTCTTCAGCAGTTTTCCAATTATATACAATTGGAGTTATATGCAACTGAGAACCTGAAGCAATACTTTCCATGCATTCTACTTTCAAGAACATTTGCCACACTGCTTTGTCAGCTGTGGCGTTCCTGAATACCATTTCCCAGATCTTTGTGTAATGTAAAGGCTCATGCAATATGTTCTAGGGCATCACTTCAGTTCATGTAGACAGCCTGCTAGACCTTTTGGGAATCGAGTGAGCACTTGGGAAATACATCCAACACCTCTGCACATTGCAAGGTAACAAGAGCAGTGACAGGCAAGTTGTATTTCAGAAGGTTCCCTACAGCACCATTTGAAAACTACTAAACCCAAGTCAGAAATGGACACTTGGATCTGTAGCCATTAATCGCTGAAGGCATGTGTGTGTTTCCCACACAGTTCAAAACTATGAACAAAGTGGAGGGAAACGCTCCAAATAACTGTCTTATTTAACCACAAACAAGACAGTTTCATTTCATTATATACCGATTGGCACTGCTTAAGTTCAGAAATTGCTATACTAAATTTGACTCAAAGTAAAATCAAATAGTCACCTCCTCCCATATCACACCTACCTTGATCATTATTATTCTGAGGGCTGGAAACAGACGGACTTGATCCCATATCTAGAATCTGCCATATTTCCTCCAGAGAACTGTGTGTACCAGATGATGACAAAAGACCTTGCTGGAAATTGCTAGCACTTTCTTTTTGGTGCTGTTGAGGCTGGCGTGGTACTAAGGTTTCATGCTTTAGGGTATCTGCAGTAGAATTTCTTACAAAGGATTCCACCTGAACCTGTGAAAATGACAGTATTTTCCAACATTTGAAAACAATGACATAGGATGGAGATGTGTCAAAAGCCCAGGGCCAGAATAAGTGAACCATAATTCTTTCTGCATCCAAATTCAGTTCTGCAGTAACTTTTAACATACAAGGATAGGAGTGGATTAAATAAGCTGTACAATGGCTTTTACTCAAATTTATGGTGTACTCTTTATCAAACCACAACTCACCCAGTGTCACTTAAAAAAGCACAACCTACAGACAGACAATAGCACCTAGGACCAATTTAAATTCTAAGCAAATTTCTTCCATTTAACACACGGACTAACGAACATATTCAATCATCTAATGCACAATATAAAACGGAATAAACAGTAAACATTTAGAATCATGAAATTGGAAGAGACCACAACAGCCACTGAGTCCAACCCCCTGCCATGCAGGAACAGAATTAAGCATTAATTTTTGTCAAGCTCCTGAATCACATGGGAAAGGGGGTCCTGGATACATGGATAATGGACAGAAGTAAGTAAAAACGTATGAGATAGTGCCACAATGGAGCAAATATTTGAAGGTCTGCCCCCTCCACCCAAGTCTTCCCACTCCATGCATTCAAAATCTGATGCCTTATTCAGTTTTCTGCAATTTCAGAGGCATAGTTAATGAGAATATGGGAGTGGGCCTTTTTGGATTTAGCATTTGGACTATGGACACTCCCCAGAGAAGATCAGCTAGCCCTTTCTCTTTTAATATTTAGACATAACGTCCAGATCATTTGATCTCTGCTGAATCCTGCCCTCATACTTACTGTAGCTTTTTCCCTGCTTAATTTGCTGGCTCCTTTTTAAATTGGGTCTTTGTATATTCTTTACTTTTATATTTTTTTTAAAAAAATTGAGCATAAGTTGACATGGGGATGCTGTGTAGATGAAAACATGGGATGTAAATCTTTTAAATACATAAGTGGGGGGAGAAACAAGGCAGGGAGGGTCAAAATGCACATTAAAGCCTGCAAGTAGGTGGATGCAGTTGAAGGGACTTGGAGCACAAATATTTAGGTAGTGAAATGGTAAGTATCCAAAGATTTTCCTCTCCAAACACTCTCCTTCCAATTTTTGTAAAAAAAAAAAAAAGGGAAAAACATTCTCTTTACAAACAACATATCGTTAAAAACACTACCAGACTCTAATCCTTACATTTACACATAACATGTTATTACCACAGTTTCTAGCCCGGACTTGAGGGATATTAGATATCACTTTGATATCAATAATTTGGCCTTCTTTACCTATTCCTCTCCACGTGCTGCAAGGTCTCCTGAACAAACTCGCAGATAGGCACGGCTGCTAATCGCTGTAATATTCCAAACAATATAGGCAGGCCAGAAATAGCTGTCCCACCGCTTCAGGAGAGCTCAAAGGCAAGTACTCTATTATGTATGCACGTTACTTACAAAGAAGTCCCTGCCCCAAGCAGGCAGCTTGATTAGAAGAATCCTCATCTGTCAAGCACTCTGCGTTTGCATACTGGCTACTCTATTGTCAATTCGGACTTAACTCAATCATGCTAAATTCTGACCTTTCGGAGGCTTTGTCTCCAGCCCGAAACTCATTGTTTTCCCCAAGTACGGACTAGCCTACAGCCACATTTTCCCCTATAAAAACCCCTGATTTTGAGAGCTTCTTCAGATCGCTCCCGACTTCCATTCCGCCTTGCTGCCGCTTTGCTTGGAGAGCCTTCTCCTCAGTCCCACATACTGAGAATTCCATACCTCTGAATTTCTGCTGCAGACTACCTGGGCTTCAGGACAGGTGTAGTATTACCCAAACCAACAACTCCTCTAAAAATCCCTCTATCCCACTCAAACCTTTATTTCTCTAGTTATCTGAGTGAGTGTGCTGCATACACTGTTTGACTGTATTTTAATAAAATCATAATTATTATTCCAATTCTGGTTGCTCCTTGACTCGGCCTGACCCCATAGACATTGAGTGAAAGATCTCGCTTCGTTGCCCTGCCTCTCGTATTGCTAGCTTGTGCTCTTTGCTAATTTCCCCAACTTATATAATTGAGAGCGCATTTAGGTGTCCCTCCAAGGACCCCCAGAAAACAGGGTAACAATGTGGTTACCTATTACGTTTCTTTGATTTAAAGAACAATAAAAGTTATGGGAGAATGTAGTAAATAATTAGAGGGACAATAATAGGTACCAGAAGCCTGGATTTCATTTTAAATCTGTAACAGTGCTTGAAGAGTGGAACACAGTTATTTGTAAAGCAAATTTGATACAAAAGATCCAAGGTCACAATGTATTTCTGAGCAGAGTTCATTTTTTAAAAAGAAATTACCATTAATTTAACCGTCTAAAATTGTAATGTTATCCCTATGCTAGAGATAAAACCCCACAGAATCCAGTTGGACCATCTTCTAAGTAAACAGACATAGGACTAGACTGCAAAAGCTCTACTAAAAGATATAAAGCCATCTCTACTATACCTCTTTCAAAGGGATTTCTTCTTTAGTACAGCTGCTGCTACTAGGGACACTTTCATTCTTTGTGTTCTCAACAAATAAAGGACATTTTCTTGAGATGTGTTTTTGCTGTGCATACTGTAATTCCTGCAATGAAAAGCAGTAGTCTGAATTACTACCTTTATCACCAGCTTATCCTTTTATTTTCTGTCAATATATGCACCCATTTTATTGGATATATTACTGTAAGAACAAAGAATTTCAGAAAAAAACCCAAACAGATAATGCTTTTATTCTCTATCCAACTCCCCTGGCCAAACTGAATTCCAGCCATCCATCCTAAATATCAGTCCCACATCCAATTGTGTATGCTTAAGTCTTCTAACTTCACTGACTTTAAATGCATATAAGGGAATTAATTATTGAAGGCTACTGTTGTTTGTGGCGTCACAGATTTACTCTATATACAAAGCAAATACTTTATTTATAAATGTTTCAGTACCCACTATGATCATAAAATGAGTACATTTCAGGGGTAGCTGTGTTAGTCAAAAGTCAAGTCAAGTCAAAAACAACAATAAGATCCATTCTGTGATTATACTTTTTCTGAGCCAACCAAAAGACTTAAAATACATCATGCTAAATTTTGAAGCTTCACAGGCTTCTTTCATCAGTCAAAAATGGTAAAACAGTATTCTGGGAGGAAAAGATTGATAGAGTTGTGATTTTGGCACTTACATTTTGGATGTTACAAAAGTGTTAGCAGATGAAAAGTAGTCCCCCTGTGGCTGTAAGCAATAAAACAGAGGCAGTTTGGCTTCTCCATTTTAAGTTAGAAAAACAGTTGGTGCTTTCTAACTTCTTCAAATGGAGAAGCCAAACCGCCTGTTTTATTGCTTTTGTTCCCACTCAGCTTACAGTCACAGGGAGACTACTTTCTCTTAATGGGAAAGGAGGCAATTCCAGGGACTCTGCCAACAAAATCTAATAGTGCCACTTTTAGTGCATAAGATTACCAGAATCTTGTCTAGGGAGAGATAATAAAGTGTTCTACTGTGAAAGAGTACTGTGTTCAGCTCACAACCTTTCCAACCCTCTCAGTTGTTAGACAAGATAGGAATTATAGTTTGGTTCCAAAATCGTCAGGCATGAAGAAGATATCTTTGAGAGAGGCAATGTTTCTAGGAAATCCATTCTCTTAGACAACTCAGCCCTTCTCATGAAACCTGGCTCTTGTGAGGCAGAGTCACGCTTTCAGGAAGCTTCCTGGTGGCAGCACAGGCACTTTAGCCATGATCGCTTCACCTTCATCAGTGTGGGCTCTGCTGCTTCCATTGCAGCCACTCTCCTCTTCTTCCTCCTTTTTGGATGGAAAGGGGCTGCATCAAGCAGCAACCAGATGGTGGGCGAGTGAGTGGGAGTGGGAAGCAAGCTGCACTTGCAGTTCCTCTGCTCCTTTTCCATAATGTGTGTGTGTGTGTGGTGTGTGTGTGTGTGTCTGCCTGCCTGCCTGCTTACCTGCTAGTGGTGTGATGGAGGTATGCTGCTTTACTCTACCCCAGCAAGAGAGTTTGGTAGACACCCTGTGTACCCAAGCACATCTAATGTATTAGTCAGTATCTTATTCTATAAATCTTCTAGTACTGCACTCTTCCAATTCTTCAAGCTGACTCTGCATTTGAAAGAAGAGAAGAGGAAGTGGAGGTGCTACTGGAGCAATGTTGAGTTGCACATGGCTAACTGTATGCTAGTATGGCATGGAAAGAATTGCTGTAAAACTAGGACAATGAAAGCAGAGCATGCACAGTGCATGTTCCTTTCCGCCATCCAGTTCAGAGCCTGGCTTTTGGGCAGAGGGTCTGTACAGAGGGTCTGGCATTCTGAGGACAAGCTCCCTCAGAGCTAACCATGCTGGCAATATTCCAGCTTGGTGAACATGGTAAGCATAAGACCATATGTACTGACAAGTTGCCAGGAGGAACAAGATGTCAACCCACAACTACTAGAGAAACAGACCACGGCCAAGATCCTGTACACTTTTAGCACAGTGCAAATATGTGCTAGCATTACTATATTGGATATAACAGCTGCTTGCACAATGGATGGCACACCTTAAGCTCAATTGTTGTGTAACAGGCAATTAACTCCCCAACTTACCAAGTCCAAAATTAGAGAGAGAAGGATATGTATGCACTTCTGGAACAGTTGGCTGCATGAGGGACTGCACTCACACAACAACTGCAACCCTTTTGATGCTAATGTGGTGCCCCAGTAGGATTCCAGCTCATGTTACCTGTGTTGTAAGCTGGTACTGTAGTTGTTCTAGGGCTAGAAGACGATGCTTAGTCTCTCTAACAAGTTCTTTAGGGTAGAAGGCACCAGGGAAAGTGCGACCTTGATGTTGCTCTGAGTGCTTGGAATCCAAAGACCCTAAAAACATGAGGAAGAAAATATACATGCGATTTCTGTACTGCATTTATCAAATCTATCTTTTTGTTAGAAGTAACATTTTGCCTGTAGCTGTAATTACACAGTGTGGCAATATTCAGAATATAGGGGTAAACAGATGGTTACAAAATGGCCTGGGAATATCTCTTCTAAGCAATGACCTTTACATCTCAACTTCACTGGAAGAAGCTAGGCTATAGAACTCAAACTTTGAAATGAAATATGCTTAAAAGATTTCTAGTTTGGCCTCATTTTTTTTACACAATAATGTCATTTTGCATGCTTGCTCATTTCCAGGAAACAAACAACTTCTTATTTCAGGAACCTTTACAAATACATAATAAATACACACAAGAGGTGACTTTTTTTCCTGTTGTGCAACACACATTTGCCATTCTGACCTTCTAGTGGCAGTACTCCATAACCAAGGACAAGAAACAAATACTAAGTCTGTTCATTTTTTCACCCCATCATTTTCAGTGTTTGGAGCAAGTGTTCTCTGCACTTCATTCTCAAGTTATAACTAGCTCCTCTTTTTACAATAGGCCTCCATCCAGCAACTCATTCGCCTAACTACCTTAATCTCAAAAGGCTGAGATCCTCATCAAGAGCCAAGATTCTTCTTCTTCTTCTCCAACAAGCCTACCTTCCTTTGAAGCTGCTCCAAATTCTGCTCTCAGTCTGTTTACCATCTCTAGCAGCTGTTGTTTCTCTTTGCTCAGAATGCAGATCTTTCTGGCAGCTTCTTTCAATCTATCTTGTAGCAGTCGTGCATTGTCTTCTGCATGTTGATGAGGACCATCACCTGCCCCCGTCCCAGGTAACTGTTGTCTTAGACGTATAGAGTCAACCTGCAGCCTTTCACTTACAGGATGCTAGAAAATTAACAGTATATGGATTTCTCCAAATAAATATTGGTGAAGGAAAACATTGGGCAATATATAGATTTTGAAATAATAGAGAATGAATCAGGGCCTAAAAGGCAGCCACTAGAGACAACTACAATTTTCAAATGCATGTGGTGGTGTGCAGTAAAAGAAAGTCAGTCACCTATTCCAGAGATTCCCAAAGTGTATGCCATATGAAGGGCTGAGAAGTGTGCTGGAAAAACGCCACTTTTTGGATTGGTTCTCTGTATTGGAGCTTTAAAAAGTTATTTTGGGTTTTGACTCTCAGAATAATCATGGGCCGTAGGATTTGATCATTTGAAAAATTAAATTTTCTAAGCTCTTTTTCAATGGAAAAGACATAGAAACGAATACATGTGAAAATATAAATGAGCCAACCAGCATGCTTCAAGTAGGCAGGCAGGGACAAGACAAAAGGTTAAGTCCACACTTGATGTATCAGAATACATCGTCTGTTATAGATATTACAAAGTTGAAAGGAAGCTTAGCTTTACAGCCCATAGCAGCTTCCCTTTAACTGGCACCTATCTTCATTTTGATAGTTGCTCTAAAATGGATACTGGAAACTTGAGGTCAAGAAAGGCTTCCAAAATAGATTTTAGCATATCAGTAGGACTGTATGGATCAAGGGTTTGAAACGTCACCTTTTTGAACTACAGCTTCTAGAATTCTCCGACCTTCCTGGATGGGAGATTCTGGGAGCTATAGTCCAAACAGCAACTTTTCCAGCTATGCTCTGTGAGAATGAAGAGTTGGTACTTACGTGAACGATCATTCTGGGATGACAGGAGGAGCAATCCACTACGCCTGGGTTTGATTCTCGTGCCAGCCTGACGCAGGAGCCACCCTTGAGCTTGATGTTAAAACCGTTAAACTGACTCCTCTCCTGGCAGTTCACTTCTCCAGCGTACCTATACTACCATATTAGCCCCCCATGCCTTCTACTGTTTGTTCTAGTGGTAGGTGTGGATTGCTCCTCCTGTCATTCCAGAATGATTGTTCATGTAAGTACCAACTCTTCATTCTCGGGCTGACAGGAGGATCAATCCATTACGCCTGTGATTTTCCCAAGCTGATACCTGGGTGGGCATTTTAACTAACAACAGCCTGCAGCACCCGACGGCCGAACGCCGCCTGTGAAGACTTATATTGGTCTAACTTGTAGTGTTTAGTAAAGGTGGTAACTTCTTTCCACCCAGCCGCATTACACACATCCTCCAGCGAGCATGTTGAATTGTATACTACTGACGTAGCCATAGACTGAATTGAATGTGGCCACACATTAGCTGGTCGCGGCTGCTTGGAGTAGTCATAACATGAGAAAATGCAATTCTTTATCCATGCTGCGATGACTGTTTTGCTTGCACGTTGAACCAGCGTTTTCGGTTGGTATGATAATAGCAAGGCCTCTGATTTCCTGAACTCCTTTGTTCTGTGTATGTAAGCCTTTACTGCCCTTCTTACATCCAATGTATGCCACTTCCTCTCAAGAGGATGGGTCGGCTTCAGTCAAAATGTTGGTAAATGAATAAGTTGTGTCTGCGAAAATGATGACAAAGTCTTGGGTTTGAAGGAAGGGTCAAACCCCAACATCAACTTATCCTGGTCAAAAATGCACAGGTTTGCATTGATTGATAACGCAGCTAATTCTGATACTCTCCTAGCAGATGTAACAGCTAGGAGAAAAGCAGTCTTTAAAGATAACAGTCTCAGTGATGACGCTCTCAGAGGTTCAAATCGTGGCGCTAGATTCAAGTCCCAAGACGGGAACCTATGTACTGTTGGGGATTACAACAATGTCGCCCCTCTTAGGAAATGCTTAATATGCAGATGTCTTATGAAGGAGTCCCCATCTTCCGTTAGAACTGCTGACAACGCTGCCACCTGTCTCTTCAAGGTATTTGGTCTAAGACCCTTATCCAGACTATCCTGTAGAAACTGTAACAAATGTGTCACAGTCATTTCCATCATAGAAAAGCCTTTCTCTGCACACCATTTTCTGAAAGTGTTTAATGTTCTATCATATATTTTTTGCGTTGACTCTCTATGGGATCCCAGGATAGTTTTCACTACACTCTCCGTGTATCCATGTTGAGTCAGGAATCGCCTCTCAATCTCCAAGCTGCCAGACTCAACCATTTCGGGTCTGGATGGTACACTGGTCCTTGGCTCAACAAATCCAACCTCAGAGGTAACCTCCAAGGAGGACACCGAGCTAACTGCAGAAGCAGCGGGAACCATGGTCTCCTTGGCCAGAATGGAGCTACCAATATCACTGAGGCTTTCTCCAATCGGATCTTTGCCAGTACTTTTTGAACAATTCGTATTGGGGGAAATGCATAATGAGTCCCTGGGGGCCACGGCGCCGAAAGCGCATCGTACCCCTCAGCACCTCTGTCGCCACACATAGAGAAATGCCTTCTTAATTTGGTATTCTCTCCAGTAGCGAATAAATCTACTAGTAAAGGACCAAAAATGCTGTCTATTTGTTGGAAAACTTCCATGTTCAGGGACCATTCCCCTGGATGCAGAGCATTCCTGCTCAAGTAATCCGCTTGAATATTTAGGTCTCCTTTCAGGTGTACTGCTGTAAGTGACAGCACATTTGTCTTGACCCATTTGAATAGATGAGTGGACTCCATCACAAGGGGAACCGAATGTAACCCCCTTGTTTTCATATATAGGCTTTTGCTGTCATGTTGTCAGTGAACACCTTTACATGTTTGCCCCTCATGAGGTGCATGCATTTTTGCAAAGCTAGGCGGACAGCCTTCAGCTCCAAATAGTTGATGTTGAATCGTCTGTTGGCTGCAGACCACCAGCCCTGCACCGAATGACCGCTGCAGTGGGCTCCCCAACCTAAAAGGCTCGCATCTGTTGTTATGTGCACTGCCTTCTGCACCTGTAATGGAATTCCTGAGGCCATGTTCCTCATTTGCAGCCACCACGACATGCCTGTTCAGATGTGCTGTGGCACCTCCACTTTGGAATGTTTTTTCCTTGCAACTGCTAGCTGATGACTCATTAGCAATCGCTGTAATGGTTTCAAATGAAAACCGCTCCACTGGACCAACTGTGTTGTTGATACCAGAAATCCCAGCACTTTTGCTAACTGCATTAAGTCCATAGAGCTGCTCTTCATTAACATGCGAACTGCTTGGAGCACCTTCTCCACCCTTTCGGAAGAGAGGTACATCCTTCCCTTTACTGTATTTATTCATGCCCCTAAATGATTCAAGTCCAATGGTGGGCTCAACATACTCTTTTCGAGATTGAGCAGGAACCCATATTCTGACAACACCTGTATAGTCATTTTCAAGTCTTATTGTAACTTGGCCTTCGATTTTGCCTTTAACAAGATATCGTCCAGGTATGGGTACAATTGTACCCCTTGCAATCTTAGAAAGGCTACCAGTGGCACCAGAACCTTCGTAAAAACTCTCGGTGCTGACGCCAGGCCAAATGGCAAGGCCCTGAACTGATAGTGCTTGTCCTGGTAATTGAACCTCAAGTATCTCCTGTCGATCTCCTGCATAGGTATGTGCAAATATGCTTCCTTTAAGTCTATCAACGTCATGTAATCTCCTAACACCAGATTCTCCTTGATCGTCTGTAATGTCTCCATTTTGAATTTTCGATACTTGACAAACTTGTTTAGATACTTGAGGTTCAACACCAGCCTGTGCTTGCCATTTGGCTTGGGAACTATAAATGTACCTCTGGTCTCCCATGTACCTCTGGTCTCTTGGTACCCCCTCTATCACTCCTATGTTCAACAGATGTGTTATCTCTCGAAGTACCACTTGCCTTTTGGCCTGTTTTTTTGGCACTGGTGATGGAAGAAATCTGTCTTTGGATGTCTCACGGAAAAATACATTGTAACCTTGAGTTACCACGTCTAATACCCAACGGTCTGTTGTTACTTGAGGCCATTTGTACCCGAAAGACAGAAGTCTTCCCCCTACCTTTTGATGTTTGTAGTCAGTAGAACAGGTTGCTTACCTGTAACTGTGGTTCTTCGAGTGGTCATCTGTGCCATCATACACTAGGAGCTTTAGCGCCTGCGCGGTAGCGTTCGGAAACTTCTAGAGCTTGTTCGCTTGGCGGGAACCCCTCCCCCACGCCGGTACTGCGCATGCTCCTCCCGCCGAGCAACGGTCTCTCCTCAGTTCTGTCGTCCGCCGTAGAACCTACAGGGACCTGAGAAAGAGGGGAGGAAGGGCGGGTGTGTATGATGGCACAGATGACCACTCGAAGAACCACAGTTACAGGTAAGCAACCTGTTCTTCTTCTCGTGGTCTCTGTGCCTTCATACACTAGGAGACTGTGTAGCTTACCGGTCGGACGGCGGGTCAGGTCCTACAGCACGGAAGCCAACACCTCACGTCCAAACCGGGCATCTCTGCGCGACCGGCAGTCGAGCCTGTAGTGGCGCACGAAGGACGATGGTTGGGACCAGGTCGCCACACGGCAGAGTTCATGCAGGTCAACTCCTCGCAGGAGGGCCGCAGAAGTAGCCACAGCTCTGGTGGAGTGGGCTCGAAGCAGGACTGGCGGAGGCTTCCTCGCGAGCTCATACGCCAGTTCAATAGTCCTCACCACCCACTTGGAGAAGCGCTGGGTGGACACTTTTAGGCCCCTCCGACGTCGCCCATAGCAAACAAAGAGATGCGGCGTCTGTCGGAAGGAAGCAGTCCTGTCCTTGTAGAAAGCCAATGCCCGACGCACGTCCAGGGAGTGGAGGACCGCTCCAACGGTGTCGTCGGGTTCGGGAAGAAGGCAGGCAGGATGATGTCCTGGTTGAGATGGAAACTGGACACCACCTTTGGCAGGAACGAGATGTCAGGTCTCAGGACCACCTTGTCCCTGTGGAAGACCGTGAAGGGCTCATCGGAACGAAGAGCTGTGATCTCACCCGCTCGCCTCGCTGAGGTCACCGCTACCAGGAAGGCAGTTTTCATTGTCAGGAGCCTGTCATCCGAGGTCGCCATCGGCTCGAAGGGCGGCTTCGTCAGCTGCGAGAGCACCAGCGAGAGGGACCACGGCGGTAGCGGCGGCGATACCGGCGGGTAGAGATGATGAAGTCCTTTCAGGAACCGCTTAACGGTATCGTTCCTGAAGAAGGCCGAGGCAGCAGATCGTGGCGGTTGGTATGCCACGATCGCGGAGAGATACACCTTCAGGGATGGAAACGCCAGGCCCTGTTGCCGGAGGTGCAGGAGGAAGTGCAGGACGGTCGAGAGCCCCGCGGGCGATACCGGCTCACTCCTCTCGTTAGCGAAGGTCAGGAAGCGTCGCCACTTGTATTGATAGTTGCGACGGGTGGATTCCTTCCTGGCCGCGACGAGGACGGTACCGAGCACGGGATCGTCTAGTGCGATATCCTCCAGGCATGGAGGGCCAGGCGTGGCAGGTCCGGATGGAGGACTCGGCCGCCGGAGTGGGAGAGCAGGTCCGGTGTCGGTGGCAACCGGAGCAGGTCGTCTCGCGCGGCTTGTAGCAGGGGTGCGAACCAATGTTGCCTCGGCCAGTACGGGGCTACCAGGATCGCGTCGGCTCGGTCGGCTCGGATCTTCGATATCATCCGGCCGAGCAGCGGGAACGGCGGGAACGCGTAGAGGAGTTCCCCGGTCCACGGAAACTGGAGCGTCCCCGATGGAGGCACGATCGTGGCCCGCTCTGGAACAGAATCGGCGACACTTCGCGTTTTCCCTGGTCGCGAAGAGGTCGATCGATGGTTCGCCCCAGCGGTCCCGAATCAGTCTGAACGCCTCTCCGGAGAGAGACCATTCGTGATGGGATGAGGTGTCCCTGCTGAGGGCGTCTGCCGTGGTGTTCTCCTGCCCGGCCAGGTGAACCGCCACGGGATGCGTGTGCAGGCGAATGCACCATTCCCACAGGCCGAGCGCGATGTCGAGCAGGGTCGTGGAATGAGTCCCACCTTGTCTGTTGATGTAGCAGACGGCGGTGGTGTTGTCCGTCAGAATCAGGACCGTGCGCCCCGCCACGGCATGGCGGAACGCCCGTAGGGCTTTCCAGACGGCAAGCAGCTCCAACGCGTTGATATGGAGAGCGGTCTCGTCGTCGGTCCATCTGTCGCGGACTCTGAGATCGCCGCAGTGGGCACCCCATCCATACAGGGAGGCGTCGGTCGTGCCGTCACCTTCGGTGTCGGCTGTTGGAAAGGCATCCCCGACATGAGATTGCGTCGCGACTGCCACCATCGGAGGGATGAGCGGACGTCTCCCGGCAGCTGCAGTCGGAGTGTCTGTTCGTCTCGCAGGGGGTCGAATATGCGGACGAACCAGTGTTGAAGAGGTCTTGCTCTCAGCCTGGCGAGATATGTCACAGCGGTCGTCGCAGCCATGTAGCCCAAGAGCTGCTGGACGCTTCTCGCAGATAACGTCGGGGCCGTACGAGCGTGAGCGGCGGCCCGGATCAAAGTTTGTGCTCGAGACTCTGGTAGGTACGCCCTGGCGGAGGTCGAGTCGAGCGTCGCCCCGATGAAGTCCAAGATCCTCGCCGGCTCGAGGTGGGACTTCTTCGGATTCACTCGTAGACCAAGGCGGGTCAGGAGTGACAACGTCATGTGGACGTCGTGGTAAAGTCTCTGTTTGCAGGACGCCACCAACAGCCAATCGTCGAGGTAGGGGAAGACGGAAGCGCCCTTCGTCCGCAGGTAGGATACCACCGGGGCCATGCACTTGGTGAAGACCCTTGGGGCAGTCGAGAGTCCGAACGGCAGCACCTTGTACTGGTAACAGGTGTCGTCGACTGCGAAGCGGAGGTACCGTCTGTGCTGCGGGCGAATGGCGATATGGAAGTATGCGTCTCGGAGATCGATGGAGGCGAACCAGTCCCCTCGATGTAGGAAGGGTAGGATCGACGGTATCGTGACCATCTTGAACCTTTTGGGGCGGATGTAGTAGTTCACCCCTCTGAGGTCTAGGATCGGCCTGAGGGTACCGTCGGCTTTCGGTACCGTGAAGTACCTGGAGAAGAAGCCGGTGGTCTTGGCCTCTTGCGGGAGCCGCTCGATCGCCCCTTTCTGGAGGAGGGATTGGATCTCTTCCAGGAGGGCCGGACTCGACGGCGTGGAGTAATAAACGCCGCGAGGAGGAATATCGAGAAACTCGATGGCGTAGCCAAGACGGACGATGGAAAGCACCCAAGAGTCCGTAGTGACATACTGCCACTCCGCTAGGTGTCGAGCGAGGGTCGGTCGGTCTCCGAGCGCTGATGGTAGGCTGAAGAGTGGGTATTGGCGGGTCCTGCCAGGCACGTCAAAACCGAGACTTTGTCTCGGAGGAGGACTTCTTCGACGAAGGCGGGCGCCGCCTAATCGTGCGTCTGGCCGATGAGCCGGAGGACGGTCTCGACTGTCCAGACTGGGCCGAACGCTGGAACGACGAGGTGGAAGATCGTCGCCAGGATGGTCGGAAGGTGAGGCCCTGCGGGTCTGCGTGGCCGGCTGCAGCCCGATCTTTTTTGCGGTCAGTCTCGCCTTGACGAGATTGTCCAAAGCTTCGCTGTGGACGAATTGAATAGGCCTCCACCGTCGAAGGGGATCTTCAATCCTCCTTCTGGTGTCCTCCTGGATGTCGGCCGGTCGAAGCCAAGCATGGCGGCGGAGGCCGACGGATCCCGCCATGACCCGGGAGGCGATCTCCACTGCGTGCCGGGAGGAGGCCATCTGGTGCCGAGCGATGGAGATAGCCTCATTGAAGATCACGGAGGAGGCTTGGCGGATGTCCTCCGGTACCGCTTCCATCGCTGGTTGCAGGCGATCGAGCACCTTCTTCAGGTATGCCGCGAGGCAAGCCTGAGTGTTGGACAGCCTGATCTGCAAGGAGGCAGCCGAATAAACCTCCTTGCGTAGGCGTCCAACTTCCTGCCCTCTTTGTCCGGCGGGGTGGTGTGTTGCCTGCCGGAGCCTTTCGTCTGCGCGGACTCGACGACCACAGAGTTCGGTGCAGGGTGATTAAATAGATAACCGGCGTTATCCTTCTGCACCCTGTAGAGGTGTTCTAACCGCTGCGGTATCGGCTGAGCCGAGGCCGGTCTATCCCAGGCGGCCTTCACCAGTCTGGATACCCGGGGCAGGAGAGGCAGCGGGGCCGTGGAAGGTCGCTTCTCCTCGAAAACGGAGAAGGCTGGATCGTCATCCTCCGGCTCCGCATCGGCGATCTTAAGGCCGAGGGTAGTGGCCATGCGGAGCAGCATCGCAGAGAACTGGTGGACGTCCTCTGGAGCAGAATCTGGATCGGGTCCCCGAATCCCAACGGAGGAGACTCCTGGGAGGCCGCCTCAGACACCTCAGACTCCGCACTCGAGTCGTACGACTCCGAGCTCGGTGAGTCCTCTCGCCGCTCGCTCTCCGGCTCCTTCGTAGTCGCCACAGGTGTTGCCTTCCTAGGCTTCTCCGCAGCCGGGGCGGTGGTAGCAGCAGCGTCCCGCTTGGGATGGCTGACCACGGACTTCACCCTCTTGGTGGTGACCGGGGTAGTCTGGCAGGCTGACGTCGTCGTAGCCCGCTCAGTCACCACCGACTCCGTAGGGCGCGTCGCCGTCGCCGTGACCCTAGGAGGTGGCGATATCGCCCGATACCGTGGTGAAGGCTCCCTCGCCCTATGATATCGAGGGGAGGGGGGCGGCTGAAGGAGCGGCGGTCCAACGGAGATCGGCTTCGGCGTCGAGGGTCCCCCCCTCGTCCCCTCTAGGCGAGCGCGATTCGCGCTGTCGACGAGGTGACCGGGACCTCCGGAAGGTCTCCCAGCGACTCGGGCCACGATGGTACCGATCCCGGTACGATGGCGAATGGGACCGATAGGAGGCCGGGCGCTCTCTCCACTCAGATTCCCTCGCGTACCTGGCCACGTAGGACGCCGAGGTGTATCGGGGGCCCAACGAGCGAGGTTGTTCCTCTCTTGTGTCCCTCGGAGGCGGCGAGGCCACCGGACGCTCGGAAGACCCGGGACCGGGACCTGAAGGAGGTCGAACGCCGCTCCGGAGAAGCAGAGGGCTCTCTCTGCTGCAGGTCGGCCGACCTGCGACGGCTAAGGGGCGGTGGCGCTCCCCCCACCAGGGTTGGAGGGTCTGCCACAGGCGAGTCCGGGCGCTGTTGGGGAACGTCCTCGATCTCATCCTCCGAGAGGTCGACGGACTCGCCTCGCCCTTTGGAAGGCTGCTGAGTAGGAGGAGGAGTAGGGGGTTTAGCGTCCCCAGCCGGGGAGCGCTTTTTTCCTTCTTCTTCTTCTTCTTCTCCTTGCCCTTGCCTCCTTCCGGAGCGGGGCCCTTTTTTTGCGGGCTTCCGAAAGGGGGGAACCTCAGCCTTCCTCGCCGTCGAGGACCCTTTTAGCTGACTTGGCAGCCGCCGACAGCTTCGGGATCCTCGGTAACGCCGAGATCGGCTTTTTTCCCGGTACCGGCCCGATACCGACGAGGTGGACGGAACGGCAGCCGCCGATACCGTCGATGGCGTGGTCGTCTTCTTGTCGGCCATCTTGGAAGTGGAGGTCTCGTCTTCGCCCGAAAGAAAACTGCTCCCAACAAAAAGACTTGAGTCTCGCGGAGCGGTTGCGAAGAGTTTGGGGAGTAAAATCCCTACAAATTTGGCAAGTCCGGATATTGTGGGACTGGGCCCAAACAGAAGAGACACTCCTTATGGCCGTCGTTGAGGGCAACCTTGCGGCCGCAGGACACGCACTTCAAAAAGGGGAGGCGGACATAAGACGAAGAAACGCCAAACTCCGAAATCCAAAAAAGACGAAAAACCGAAGGGGGAGTCCAAAGGGAAAAGGTAAAAAACTCCAAAAGTCCGTAAAACCGTGAAAAAACAGCAAGCCAAGCACGACGGGGAGAGGAACAAACTAAAGAACCTTCCGAGCGGCGGCGGACGAGAAAGAACTGAGGAGAGACCGTTGCTCGGCGGGAGGAGCATGCGCAGTACCGGCGTGGGGGAGGGGTTCCCGCCAAGCGAACAAGCTCTAAAAAATTTTCCGAACGCTACCGCGCAGGCGCTAAAGCTCCTAGTGTATGAAGGCACAGAGACCACGAAGAAGAACTGTGGTTTCCTCACGGGGGTTTTTCCCCCAAGCTTTTCTTGGCGTTGTTTGTTATATTGGTAATTGTTTGGAGAACTGAGATCTAGGTCTGTTCCATTGATAATGGCCTGTTCTGTACTCCAAATTCCTTCCTGCATAACCAAAAACCTCCCCTTTCAAAGGAATAATTGAAATTTCTGTAATTCTTCTTGTCTACCCTCCTCTTCTGGAGAATGGGCATAACCTTTGTCTCTAGTTTTGACCAACACCTTCTCTAAGGCTTTTGCTCCGAACAGTAGGTCACCCTGGAAAGGGACAAAAGCCAACTGTTATGTGACTTTTGGTCCGCTTCCCAATGGCGCAGCCATAAAGACCGCCTTGCCACCGTCAGCATATTTATATTCCTTGCTGCATAAGTTACTGCATCTAAGCCAGCATCCGCTACGTATTTAAGTACCCTATGAATCCGCTCCACTGCCTTCAGTAGGTCTTGTGTATTAAGATCCTGGGTCTCCAGGGGGTTCCTGAGACCACAGTACTACTGCCCTTGCGAAAATGGAAGCGACCGCTGATGCTTTTTAAAAGTAGCCGGTGCTTTCTTATGTGCTTTTCATTGGGAGGATTTCCCCACGCTCGTCCATTTCCTTCAGCTGGGTGTCCCCCCCCCTGGGGAAAGGCCCCAAAACCAATCCTGCAATTGGGGGCCCCCGGAGGGGCTTTTTAAAAACTCAACTTCTTCTTTCAGAAAGGAATACAACTTAAAATTGGATGACAAACTTTTCGCGCATTCCCTTGCGTATTCCACTCTACCATAATAGCATCCTTAAATATGTCAGGCAGAGGAAACTCTATATTTCTCGCCTCCTTTCTCCTAATTACTGAAGCCACTTTACATTCCCTTATCTCCTTTTCCCATTGCTTCCTTATCACCGTTCAATCCTAACGTTTGAAGCACCCCTTAATGTTCCTTTAAAGAAGTCGGCTTCAAATATCCTATCTGTCTCTGGTCTATCGTTTTCCTCCACATTGATATTCCCCCTCACTTCCTTCTATAACCATCAATTCCCTCTTGATCTATTTCCCCATCACTGACCTCTTCCTCCACTATTATCAATTTCCCCTTCTCTCTATGATGAGGTGAAATGGCCTTTTTAGCTAACGATTTTTCATTAGAGGTACTAGTCTTGTCTTAATGGAATCTGCCCAACCCACTACTTGTAGTTGGCCTGACATCCTGTTCAGCTCTCCTTCTCTTTTTTTCTCTTGCTCCTCCATGAGCTCTGGGCCATCACTTGCTGCCTGTTTTTGTGTAATTATTTGGTTATTTACTGATTGACTGTTGTTATCTTGTCGTAGTAACTCATTCTGGTTCAAAAAATAACAATTTGCATGGGGCCCTTTGCTCATTTAAATCGTTTGCAGTATAAGTAATTGGCGGACGCTGAGGCACCAGTACTGACTGAAGCTGCTTTTTCCACAGCCTCCCTCACCATTTGCTGTATATCACTTTTTAAATCATTTAGAGTGTGTTGCCTCTGCACCCCCAGGTCACCCCTTCCCTCCCCCCATGGGTTTGTTGCGATCCTGGGCTAGGCTGCGGTGCACTCGCTAGCCAAAAACCTTTCAAGAATTGCCTCATTTCTACTGGACAGGACATGAAATCATATTTCTGTGAAGGCAGTTTGGCCCCTTTCTGTTCTCAGTACATGCCGCCATGATGATTGTAAGTATGCCTGCCGCTGCGGCTACGTTAGAGGCAGAGCTAGAGGACATGTACGGCACCACACTCAACATGGTGTCACCTGCCTTGGAGAAACTCACTGTTTCCCACGGTGCCATATTGGAATCCTTAATTCCAAGATGGCACCCGGAACTCTGATCAGTAAGTCCCTTTGCACCTGCTTTTACTTTTGTGCTACTTTTAATCCCTTTGTCCTGTTTTTTTGTCTTTTTCTCTGCTTTCTTGTCTCTTCTTTTCTTTGATTCAGAAGGCCCTTTAGTGGCAGTTAGTTTTAGCTCATCTGCCTCGCTTTCACTGGAGGACAGGAAAATGTTACGGAGCTCCACAGCACGTTCTCCTTCATTAGGACGCTGAGAACTTGCTTTTTGCCCATTTGCTCCGAGTACCTCGTCCGATAGCCACCTTACAACGGTCTTCTGGATGGAACTTTGTCTCACAGTGTCCGAGCCCAAGTCACTGGAGCTTTGGCACACTTCCTCTGCTAGGGCCGTTTTTCCAGCAAGAGTTCTCTCAGATGTCTTTTTTTTTTTAAAGTGGCAATCTCCCTGTAATCCTTCACCTCACTGCTAATGAACTATTTCTGTATTTTTCTAATTTGCCGGAGAGGGAGCGAAACGCGTCTTACTGCCACGCAGGAGAATTAAAAAACTGCCGGGAGAGGGGCAGGAGTCAGTTTAACGGTTTTAACATCAAGCTCGAGGACGGCTCCTGTGTCAGGCTGGCATGAGGATCAAACCCAGGCGTAGTGGATTGATCCTCCTGTCAGCCCAAGAATGTCCCATGCAGCACTGGCTGCTTCTGTCTTTCAGTACATGGTTGTTGTTGCTGTGTGCCTTCAAAGTGGCTTCAGACTAATGCTGATCCTAAGGCAACCCTATCATATGTTTTCTTGGCCAGATATATTCAGAGGAGGTTTGCCTCTCTCTTTTTCAGAGGCTGAGAGAGCGTGGCTTGTACAAGGTCACCCAGTGGGTTTCCATGGGTGAACAGGGATTTGAACCCTGGTCCCCCAAAGTCCATGTCCAACACTCAAACCACTATACCCCAATGCCTCTAATAGATACTTAAGTACTAAATAAATACATAGTACTAGTTTCATAACGATGATGAGAGAGGAACAAGGACATGATGGAGCCTGTATTACAGCAACACCTTTCCATTGCCTCATAGTCACAAAGTGCAAGATACTTGCTTGGAACTAGAAAAAAATTTAAAAGCTTGAGGTTTGCATATCTTTGCCTCACTGTGCTCTTTTATGTTCCCTAACAAAAGGGTATATTTTACAATTATTCCACCTGTTCATCAACTTTTACATTTTAAATACAGAGAAGCATTTTTGGTGGATTCCTCTTGACAGTGAAACTCCTTTCCACACAGATTCTCAAAGTGATGCAAGCCGTTGTAAGGCTCGCTGTTAGCGGTCAAAATTAAGCTGGAGTAAAGTATGATTGATACACTAGTTTCTGTTTTATTGGCATTTGAATGTAAAACCAATCAGTTCCAAGGTGGGGATTTTACTATAGATGTCTGATGTGAAAAAAAGATGTAATAACATAACAAAAGTAAGATAAAATGTTGCCTCTCTCTCAGTTTATACAACTGCAAATTTAGCTGAGACACAAGTCCCTTGCAGCGCAATGCAGAAACACCAGTTATTCTGCTTTGTGGCCCTCTCCAGTTAACTTGGACCAGCCCTTTTAAATTAAGAAGGTACGTAAAGTATGTAAATCATCTTATCTTATTAGACTGGAGTAACTGGGTCATTAATTCACACAAGAGAAACATGTGGTCACATTGCCTCCTAGTGGAGATTGCAGATAGGCACTGATTCTAGCTCCTAGGCTGTTAGTTATTATAGGTGCAGTGATCTAGGCGGTATGAGGCTTCTTCCAGCCAAAATATAATAAACTGATTTTAGAGAAGCATTCTTGTTTTGTCCCGAAGAGAAAAAGCACTCATTGACCATTACTGTTTTGTTCCCTTGGTAACACTTTTTACAATTTTAATGGCACTACGTATCACGAAACTTTCCTACCACTTGTGTTTCTTGTGTTTCCACTGAATCCATATGAACAGCTCCAATTTCATGCTTTCTCATACTAGTTTCAGTTGCAACATTGTCTTTGAGCAACGTACATGTAAGACAAAAAGCAAATAAAACAGATGACAACTGAATTAATAAAGAACACCATGTATTATGCAAATCCTTCTTTCCTGTCCACGTGCCATTATCTACTCAGTGGTGGGCTCAGGAAAAAACAAGTCCATTTCTGTGAGACATAACTGATTTGACTGTCTACTGAACTGAGTGGATACTCTACTGAAAAAAAGTAAAGCAAATTTACTTAATGAAACAATCTAGGAATGGTGAATGTGTGACACTTTGGTTATCACTGAACTGCAACCTCCATGAGTCCTAGCCAGCACAGTTAATAGTGACAGGTGATGTACTGTAGTCCAAGATCAAGTACCGTAGTTACACGCTGACCATCCTTGGAATAACCAGCCAATACAATAGTCTAAAAGTACCTACTGACTAAGAGAAAATGTGTTTCAGAAAGGACTGTGCTCAAGATACTTGAGTACCACATAAGTATTCCACTGTAAAAATATACTTACCACCTAATAGTACAATACCATCTAATAGAACAATTGAAAAATAATGCTTTCCTGAAAGAAATCATTCTAAATACAAATTAACACAGATGTAAAGGGTTATTTCAAATATCATTGTTGCTGTTATCTGTCTTCAAGTTGTTTCCAACTTATAGTGATCCTAGGCAAACCTATTATGGCTTCCTTGGCAAAATTTCTTCAGAAGGGGTTTGCCATTGCCTTCCTCTGAAGCTGAGAGAGTGTAACTTGCCCAAGATCACCTACTTAAGATCAGGAACTTGCAGATCTGGAGGATCCACTGTACTTGCTGTTTTCATTTTTTCCCTATTATTTTATTATGAAACGTATGATGCATTAAGTGATCTTATGACTGTTTCTCTTACCATTTCTTCCACTGACAATATAGTCTTGATGAAAAGTTTGAGTACTTTTATTACAACTGGATGAACTGTGAGAATACACAGATGATTTTCCAGGAAGTTTAGGTGTACTTTCCTGCTGTTTGTCCATTGCCCAACTGTTCTCCACAAGTCCGATCTCTTCTAGGGATGGAACATAGTCTGGGGGAAAAAATTGTTTGGCTGAGTATTTTGCAGATATCAAGATGACTTTGAATGGCTCATTGTCTGAGCAAACAAACAAAATCCCAGAAATATCAAAAAAAATTGTACAGGCAGAGAGCTGTTCCATCTGTAAAGTATGATGTTCCTTCCCTTTGTCTGTCAAGGTTAAATCACCCTTGGAGATTTTCAAACAGAGTGGCAGCTACTGTTTGCTGCTGTTTGTCTTCAAGTCATTTCCAACTTATGGCAACCCTAAAGGGAACTTATTATGGGCTTTTTTTTTTTTTTGTGAGATTTGTCCAGAGGACGGTTGTTATTGCCTTCCTCTGAGACTGGGAGTGTATGACTTGGTCACCTACTGGGTTTCCATGGCTGAGTATGGACTCAAACTCAAACCACTTACACTGGTTGTCTTCTTCATCTGCTGGGGACTTTACCAAAACATTAGGGCATCATGCTTTAGAAAGGATGACTGACTCCAGAAGCAATACATAAACACTTTCAGGATATACACACACACATTCACAACCAGTCCAGTATGTATTTAATAATGTTTCTTTACATTCATTTTTTTAAAACTTTATTCTCCAATTATGGCCACACAATCCAGAAATCCAGAATGCTGCAAACTGGGTCAAATACCGGTAGGCAAGTGCCAGTCACAGCAAAGCTTTCCTAGTGATCCTGGGCATAAAGATTATAAAACAGGAAAGGAAGAGATAAAAACCAATTTATTTGCAGATGATGCACTAGTTATAATGGAACAGCTGTACCAGACAATTGAAAAACTGCTAGAAATAGTAAAAAGTTTTGAAAAGATGTCAGGTTTTAAAATAAATATAGGGAAAAAATCAGGAATAATGTTCATAAATACACAACAAGATGAGCAAAAGAAAATAGAGAAAATAATGATTTTGAAATTAGGAATTTAAAAAAAATGAGATACTTGGGTGTAAGTATAATGACCAATATAAAAAATACGGTTCAAGGAAATTATAATCAATTATGGAAGCATATAAATAAAAAAGTAAGTAAGTGGGGAAAATATGGGAATATACTAATTAGGATTAGAGCATTTAAGATGATTATTCTTCCTAAAATTTTATATCTATTTCAAACATCCCCTGAGGTAATTCCAGTAAAAATAATAAGGAAATGGGATAGGAAAATTAAGGAATGGATTTTAGGAAATAAAAAAAATCTAAGTTTTTGAACATATTATTTTATATGCCTCAAGAAAATGGGGGTTGGGGACTTCGCTGTAATGGAACCATGATGCCTTCCAAATAGTAAGATTATTAGTTCTGGAATATGATAAACAAAAAAGATGGCTTAGGATAGAAAAACAGTTGAATAATGTTGAATATATATTGTTGTTAGGTAATAGGTCAAAAGGGGAAAAATTCAAAAATAATTTGAAGGGGAAAAATTCAAAATAATTAACGACCCACTGTGGTCAACAGGGCTTACATGGGAAAACGGGGAAAAATTGGAAGGTGGGGAACTATAATTGACATCCAATAGAATAATTTAAATAAAGAAAGAGAAGATGGAAAAGGGAAAGTATTGAAGAAAGTAAAAGAGCAATGATACAAGATAATAAGTGACTTACCTGATAGCTCAGGAAATCAGATAGAGATAAATAGATTATTGGAGTTGACAGAAAAACAGTATTGACTCCAACTATGTGGAATAAATAAAAATCTACAGAGTATTACACTTAAAAGAGTCAATACCCATTAGAGGAAATGCTTAAGTTAAGGCAAGAAGAGAATAAAGGGATAGGTGGTTAAATTTATAAACTATTATTGGATAATCGATTCAATCTGCTGGAAGATATAAGAGGGATATGGCAAAAAGATATAACGGTAAATAAAAGACAAATGCAATAATGGATACAGAAGATTATAAAAAAATAAAAATAATAAGGTAAGAGAACAGCAGTGAAGAATAATTGGGAAGGTGGTATAGAACACCACTTCAATGATCATGTATAATAAAAATTTATCTCCAGAATGCAGGGGAAAAGGCATTTATATCCATATTTGGTGGGACTATTGTAAAATATAAATATTTTGGAAGGAAATAAAACAAGAAATAAATGAAACAATGGAGAGGGGATTTGAACCGAATAAAAAAAGATGTTTAACCTTAAATGTTAAAAGTGTATGACTAAATAAGGATGAGGACTATTTAATAAAATATCTATTAAAAGAGGTGCAAGCAGTCATTGCATATAGGTCAAAGAAACGTGGGAGTTTAGTAAACGGAAGTGCTACATATCAGAATATATTATATTTATTTACTGGAAAAAAAGAGGGATTTATATGAGGCAACTGAAGGAAGAGTTTTGGTTTAGAAAATGGAGAATATAGACTGAGAATATAAATGAGAAAGAGGGGTACAATGATGTAAATAAGACAATTAAAGCAATATTCCACATGAAAGACAAAAGAGAGTTATAATTAATAATTAGACTGTTCCCTGTAGGCAGGGTAGGAATAATATTAAACAATAAAGATATATATGAGGATTCACAGGTAAATTAAATAATCTAATATATAAAACTCAAAGTTTTTGAGTTTTTCTGTGTCAAGCATGCAAAGACCTCATATGATTGGCTGTGTCAGGTGAGAAGACTTCATATGACTGGCTGCCTTGTGCAGATGCTATGAAATCCTGGGCTTGGCATGGGAGGAGGCTTTAGAATTCTCTGCCAGAGAGTGCCTGGGCCTGGGTAGTTGCTATGGAGATGAGGTCTAACAGCAAGAAAGAGGAAGGCAGTGTATTCCCTCAGGAAACCAACCTCTGTATGTTAACAACTCTGAATATAAATTGGATTGGGGAATATGGGGAAAAGTTACATGTACTAGACAAGACGGTATGGGGAAATAGAGACACAGGAACTCAAATCTGTGTATTTCAACTGCATTTAATTCCTAAGGTAAGATTTTTTATTTTTATTTATTTATTTATTTGTATCCCGCCTTTCCATATGGATCGAGGCGGCGAACAACTTAGAAATAGCATGTATTTCGAAACATTTCTATACATGCCCTCAACAAGCTGGGTACTCATTTTACCGACCTGCGAAAGATAAAATAATTCCTAAGGTATTTCTAACAAGTATTACCTATGAGAAAATAAAATCCCAGGCAATGCTGGGCAAATACATTAGTTGATTATATTTTGGAATATATTAGCAGACATGTTGAAATTGTTCTATTGAAGTTGTCAATAGATGAAATAAAAACATACATTTATATTTTAAAAATGACCCAGGGAGTACTGAATTTTAATGTTATTACAGCAGATGAAAGTGTTCAAATTCAAATTGTATGTTAAAAATTTATATCTATCTTTCCATATCTATCTATACTTATATGGCTTCAAATTATAAACTGGCTAGTACATGTAAAATAAGCCACTTTGAGTTAGCCTATGTAACAATAATTCCCCCATACTTTGTAATTACATGAGTTATGCTTTGAATGTGTATGAGTTTAATGTAGATAGAAATGCTCTGGAGTAAATATACCGTCTGAGCAGGCAATAATTTTGAAAGTACTGATCCTTTCCTGGAGACTTAATTGCAGTGGTTCTCATCTGTTCAACTCTAATGAGATAAAGATTAATTTTTGCTACTGTTGAAAGATGTTTGGTAATACTTATAGTATGATCAGTGTCCATTAGCCATATGTCAAAATTTGTGGGACCCCTCTAAGAATAACAGAAACACTTCTGTTAAGAAGATGAACAAAGCATCTGTTAAAAGAGAAAACTAGAGAGGAGTATAACTCAATTGATTTTATTACCAGGAGTGAATGAAAATGCAGCACAGTCAGCCCCATCCATATCTTGCATTTTCAGTTTGGTGTGGTCAGAGGGAGGTGCCTGATTACTAAGTCTCTCCATTTCTCTTCTCATTTCTGAAATAACAGCCCTTAGAGTACTGTTCTGTTCTTGTAATTTCTGGATTTCAGCAGAAGGAAAACCTTGTCCAACAACTCCTATGGTATTCTGCAAAGTAATCAAACAATAGAAGAAGCAAACCGGAATTACACTCCAAAAGGAAAATATGCAACTCAAGCAAGCAACCAAAAATGCACTGACAAATGTAGTGTTTTGGCTAAAATGACCATTTAAAAAAACTAAGTGGCACATACACAGAAGAAAAAGCAACACTAGAGATGTCAAACACACTACAAAGGCCTGAGGAATTACACTCTGGAAAGCAGTACTATGTAAGGTACAATTTGAATCTGTTACATGAGAGCACCAGACTGCACCCTGAGAAGTTCCAGTGGGAGGAATTGAGAAGAAACTAATTTTCCTACTTTTTCTTCTTCTTGGCACACATATCTTTCAGTCCCTGAAAAAGCTACTTTAGAAGGCCAGAACCACACTTTTGAATGGGAACGGCACTGCACAATGGTGAAAGGGTTGCCAAAAATTGGGCCGAGGCACCCATCATAAGCAGGAAAAGATCTTTATTGTTAATTGTTTCAAAAATGTGCTTAAAGGGTTTCAAAGTTTGTGATTAGAAAGCAAATAAAATAACAATAGAGTCACTTTACTTCAAATTTCATGCTTCCTATTACGATATAATATTTTAGGTGATGGTTTATGAGTTTGAATATTAGGAGCAGCAGGAGTAGATATAGCTAGTCAGGGACAGTTTCTTATACTCTCATGCAAAACATCCAGGTTTAATTCTCATGCTCTCTTGTTGAAAAGAAGTCAGGTAGAAGGGCTGGACAGGTTTTTTTGGCTGGTGTTGTTCAATGTGAGAGAAATAGTTTTCTGAAAATGAAATGTTTGAGTAAGCCTATCATCTTATCCTATTAAATTGAAATGACTATGGCATGCACAGAAAATGCAACCTCAGTTAATTTATGTAACTTCACAATGACATAGTAAAATGTGATTTCTTCTGGAATAACGTAACATTCCAAACATGCATTATGGATGCATTATGGATAAGATCTTGGATTGAATTTAGACCCTGAAAAAGCTGAATTCTACAAACTGTATGATATCAAAGGTTTGGGGGAGGTAATTTTTATAGAGCCCCCTCCCTTCTGCAGACCCCTGAGCCTCCTAAAATCTAGACCAGAAAATTGGGAATCTTCCAGAGAAGTGGGAAACCTGTATTAGAGGCCACAGAATCAAAGGAAGAATAAATGAAAACTGAAATCTTGCCTGCCTTCTGAACAATGAGGCTCCACTGGATCCCAGTTTTCTCTGCCAACAGAAGAAGCCCTTACACTCATGGTAAACTCTGGATTTGATCCTATATGACTAGTACTTGTAACATACCACACAAAATATTCATGCATATTTATGAAAATGATATATTAATTAAATATCATTTGTTATGGCATATTTCCCAGGTGATGTCCTTCAAAGCTTAAGAAGTTCTCCATCCCAATTACAGGGGATGAGCTCTAACCCTTCATGAGCCCTGGAAGACTGAGATGGGTGACATGAGTGGAGTTCAGATAAGCTGACAGAAAAGTTATGAAAAGCAAGTCAGGAATAAAATCTTAAATAAGTCTTGAAGCCTAGATTATTAAAGTTTACATTTTTTTAAAACACTACAAAGAATATTTTCATACTCAAACTGTATCATGTATCATTTTCTTAGCATGCTGAGTAATGTTCTCTTGATCGAAAATTTCTCTGACTCAGTGTATGATTCTGCACAGTCTATACCCTTCTATATTCTCTAGATTTTCATAGAAGACATGATTTTTAGACCAACAACAGCCAGTGGGCAACCACTAGAGTGCAGCACAAGATATATTTTTTCTGTAGTTTCAAAATGATCTCTCATAGCTTTGACACCACTGTGTATGAAAAAAGCTGTTAAGAGGGGGAAAAGTATCATCACTAAAAGAGCAACCCAACTATCAGGAACAGTCTGTTTAGACTTGGGAATGCTATGATAGTTCTCAATGATTCACACGCTGAACAGGATTTAAGTCTTATGTAGGGGTAGGAATTACAGATGGCATTTGTGTTGACAACACAGAAAAGCAATGAGGATTTAAATGGGTTTAGGTTACACTTTCTTGCTGTCCTGCAGTACTGTACTTAGCAGACAGCAGGTTGTTTGTGAATGAGAAGACCTCCACATCTAGTATCAAAGCTCAGGGTATCTTGGGCCATTTCCACACTACACTGTTATAGTGCCATTATTCCACTTTCAACATTACATGGAATCCTGGGATTTGCAGTTTAGAGAGGGGCATTTAGAATTCTCAGCCAGCGATCTCTTTGGCCTCAGCAAACTACAAACCCCAGAATTCCACAGGATGTTGAAAATGGAATAATAGCACTATAACAGTGTAATGCAGAAATGGCCTTAGAGCCAAAGAACTAAGTTACTTGCTGAAACACCTAAGTTCTTGTCACTCATTGAAATGTAAACAATGAAAGAGCCAAAGAGGCCTCCTTTAGGATGTGTTTCTTTAGTATCTCTGGCCATGTCTGAAAAGGCCTGTCACAGTGCTCTTTGCCAGCAAGGAAACACTGAGCAAGGCTTCAGGTGCCAATCAGAGTGCACGAGTGCCATTCTTAAGACTATCTGAAAATATAAAGGCCAGTACTGATACTTTGCCTAAATACCTGAAAGGACCCAGATTCTCTCTGACCTTGGAAGCTAAGCAAGGTCAGCCCTTGTTAGAACTTGGGTGGGAGACTGCCAATGAATAGCAGGTGCTGTAGGCTATATGTTGGAGGAAGGATCTGGAAAAACCACTTCTGAGTATTCCTTGCTTAAGAAAACCCTGTGAAATTCACAGGGTTGCCATGAGTTGACAGGCAACTTGATGGTACATACACACTCACATACACATTGATACTGTGAACTGAACTGGGAGGTCAGAAACAAATAGGCAGTCAATGCCGATGGAAGAGTATTAGACTTCCACAGTTCATATGATATAAGCCAGGTAACAGTCTGGACATAGTACTAAATGTAGTTTGTATACACAGTAAATGTAGTTTGTCTAACACTGTAGTTTCTACACACATTTCTGAGGTAGCTGTATGTTACAGAATCTGAATTGGATATAATTACAGCATGAATAACCCTGGTCAAGTCTGTTTCCAGAAGGTAATAATGTAATTGGCATATTGACTGGTGAAAAATCCTCCTAGCTAACAAGATCACCCTGGCATCTCAAAAAATAGTGCTGGATCCAGGACAATTTCCAACTATGCATCTAATTCATTGGTGGGCGCGCAACCCTTTCTTTAACAAGTGTCCAATCTATTTCTGGTTGAATGCAAGCTATCTCCAGCTTTTCTGGAAAAAGGTTCATGGGCCTCTTGTCCAATATTACCTCATATTTATTAATAACTTCCACCATCTCCTTGGGATCAGATGGCTTCTGTTTCACTATTAAACACAGAACCAAGAAACGGGAGGGGAGGGGAGGCAAAGTGTTTATGTGCATACAGGTGGAGAGGCCCAGCTCACTAGTCAGCACCACATGTATACCTAGAGGTCCAATCTGCCCACCTCTTCCTGCTTAATTACATCCAGAGATGACTGACTTTCACTACATTTCCATTACACCTATTATATCTAAGCATTTTAAAACCAAACACTCCAGCTCCCCCTGAATTAACAGTTGTGGACATGATCCCTATTGATTTTTCAAACTTTACTTTGGATTTTATTATTTCATTCTGGACTGTGAGACAATCTATCAAATTCAAACAAGCTCTAAATATTCCAATCACAAATATAAAGACAGAGCAATTCCAACATTTTGTATAGTTTCAAAGATTAGTATTTCAAATGTATTTCATTTTCTAGACACAAGCCAGGTAACAATCTGGATATTGTATTAAATGAGTCGTACACATTTCAGAGGTAGCTTAAATTTTCTTCACAGATACTGTGCTTAATACCACTGTTGGAGTCTAAGGCCATTTCCACCCTACACTGTTATAGTGCTGTTATTTCATACTTTCAACATCCTATGGAATCCTGGAGTTTGTAATTTAGGGAGGGGCATTTGGAATTCTCAGCCAGAGAGCTCTTTGGCTTCAGGAAACTACAAACCCCAGAACTCCACAGGATGTCGAAAGTGTAATAATAGTACTGTAACAGTGCAGTGCGGAAATGGACTCGGGCAGTAAGAGTTAATAACTGTAGCTCCATCTACTACACTATTTAAAGGAGGAATTCTGCAGAGAGATTTCTGGCAACTTTCTATTTCTGGTCCTACACAAACCACACTTGAGGCAGTTACCTACTTACTATTATCTTCAAGGGCAGAGGGTAGTGAGAATGACTCTGCAAATAATGAAAGTAATTCTCTTTCAGTGTATGTCAGGAAATGCAGCCTTTCAAAGCTAGCCACAATACCATATTGATGTAAGCTGAAGGAGATGTCAAAACATGTCTGAGGCTAGCAACCACCCACCCCTGCACAACCCCTCCAGCTGCTGTTGGATTGAAACTCCCACCCTTCCTTAACACTAGGCGTGCTGGCTAAGTCTGTTGGGAACTGCAGTTCAACAATGTCTAGATAGACAGATATTGCCCACTACTGATCTATTCCCACAATCACATTTCCACAATGTTGCTTAATAAAAACATGAACGAAATCTAAACTACTCTGTATTTTTTTAAAAAAAATCTTACGATTTTTTCATATTTACAAAAGGGGAAAAAAAACTATTCTCAAAGACATTGCATTATATTACTGATCTATTATACCAAAAATTCTGCATCAAAATTGATTTCTTGCCCAACCCCAAGTGCATTACAGATAATAATATCCTATAATTACTCCACTCACAACAATCATCCTTTCTAGTCTTCTTTCCAGCCTTACATTGTACCTTTTTGCCATTCGCATTGTGTACCGGAAAAGAATTCTATATTCTATTCAAAACCGTCACAGTTTCTCCTCTTTCTTTTTTCACAGTTCACGAAAGGGCACCATATAACCAAACATAAATCTAAACTTTTATCTTTTAACAAAACATTAATTTATCTAACTCAACTTATTTCATTAATGTCTCTAGTCATTCATTTATTGTAGGGTTTTTCTTATTTTTTTGTCTGCATTGAGATCCCTCCACAACAAATGAACTACAACAGAAACAACATCCGATACAAAATGTAGGCCTAGGACTCCACCATTGCCGTTTTCCTTCTCCTGTATGATTTTTTAATATCTTTTGCCTGATGAAAAAGCCAGTGGAGCTTCAGAAGCTTGCATGATGTCAGAGGTGTCTCTAGTGCAAACAGCATCTAGGGCAACTGTGGAAGTTGCTCCCCTACCTCTGGGGATACTGCCTCCTTCTCCTCCTCCTCTGTTGCTGCCGCTAAATCTTCTGGCTCGGCTTTTCTGTGCCCCACTGGCATTGGCACCCAGGGCACGTGCCCTACTCACCCCGCTCTAGATACGCCTCTGTATGAGGTATTTTGGGCATTTCAGTTGGCCCATAAAGGTATCACTCTTTTGTGGATTTTGGATTTTGTTGTATTTTGCTACTTTTCAGAGTTACTTCAAACACAATGTAAATCTCACACTGCAAGAACTTCAGTGTAGTAAAGATGAACAGGTTGCTTACCTGTAACTGTGGTTCTTCGAGTGGTCATCTGTGCCATCATACACTAGGAGCTTTAGCGCCTGCGCGGTAGCGTTCGGAAACTTCTAGAGCTTGTTCGCTTGGCGGGAACCCCTCCCCCACGCCGGTACTGCGCATGCTCCTCCCGCCGAGCAACGGTCTCTCCTCAGTTCTGTCGTCCGCCGTAGAACCTACAGGGACCTGAGAAAGAGGGGAGGAAGGGCGGGTGTGTATGATGGCACAGATGACCACTCGAAGAACCACAGTTACAGGTAAGCAACCTGTTCTTCTTCTTCGTGGTCTCTGTGCCTTCATACACTAGGAGACTGTGTAGCTTACCGGTCGGACGGCGGGTCAGGTCCTACAGCACGGAAGCCAACACCTCACGTCCAAACCGGGCATCTCTGCGCGACCGGCAGTCGAGCCTGTAGTGGCGCACGAAGGTCGATGGTTGGGACCAGGTCGCCACACGGCAGAGTTCATGCAGGTCAACTCCTCGCAGGAGGGCCGCAGAAGTAGCCACCGCTCTGGTGGAGTGGGCTCGAAGCAGGACTGGCGGAGGCTTCCTCGCGAGCTCATACGCCAGTTGAATAGTCCTCACCACCCATTTGGAGAAGCGCTGGGTGGACACTTTGAGGCCCTTCCGACGTCGCCCATAGCAAACGAAGAGATGCGGCGTCTGTCGGAAGGAAGCAGTCCTGTCCATGTAGAAGGCCACGGCCCGACGCACGTCCAGGGAGTGGAGGGACCGCTCCAACGGTGTCGTCAGGTTCGGGAAGAAGGCAGGCAGGATGATGTCCTGGTTGAGATGGAAACTGGACACCACCTTAGGCAGGAACGAGATGTCAGGTCTCAGGACCACCTTGTCTCTGTGGAAGACCGTGAAGGGCTCATCGGATCGAAGAGCTGTGATCTCACCCGCTCGCCTCGCTGAGGTCACCGCTACCAAGAAGGCAGTTTTCATGGTCAGGAGCCTGTCATCTGAGGTCGCCATCGGCTCGAAGGGCGGCTTTGTCAGCTGCGAGAGCACCAGCGAGAGGGACCACGGCGGTAGCGGCGGCGATACCGGCGGGTAGAGATGATGAAGTCCTTTCAGGAACCGCTTAACGGTATCGTTCCTGAAGAAGGCCGAGGCAGTCGATCGTGGCGGTTGGTATGCCACGATCGCGGAAAGATACACCTTCAGGGATGGAAACGCCAGCCCCTGTTGCCGGAGGTGCAGGAGGAAATGCAGGACGGTAGAGAGCCCCGCGGGCGATACCGGCTCACTCCTCTCGTTAGCGAAGGTCAGGAAGCATCGCCACTTGTATTGATAGTTGCGACGGGTGGATTCCTTCCTGGCCGCGACGAGGACGGTACCGAGCACGGGATCCTCTAGTGCGATATCCTCCAGGCATGGAGGGCCAGGCGTGGCAGGTCCGGATGGAGGACTCGGCCGCCGGAGTGGGAGAGCAGGTCCGGTGTCGGTGGCAACCGGAGCAGGTCGTCTCGTGCGGCTTGTAGCAGGGGTGCGAACCAATGTTGCCTCGGCCAGTACGGGGCTACCAGGATCGCGTCGGCTCGGTCGGCGAGGATCTTCGATATCGTCCGGCCGAGCAGCGGGAACGGCGGGAACGCGTAGAGGAGTTCCCCGGTCCACGGAAACTGGAAAGCGTCCCTGATGGAGGCACGATCGTGGCCCGCTCTGGAACAGAATCGGCGACACTTCGCGTTTTCCCTGGTCGCGAAGAGGTCAATCGATGGTTCGCCCCAGCGGTCCCGAATCAGTCTGAACGCCTCTCCGGAGAGAGACCATTCGTGATGGGATGAGGTGTCCCTGCTGAGGGCGTCTGCCGTGGTGTTCTCCTGCCCGGCCAGGTGAACTGCCACGGGATGCGTATGCAGGCGAATGCACCATTCCCACAAGTCGAGTGCAATATTGAGCAGGGTTGTGGAGTGAGTCCCTCCTTGTCTGTTGATGTAACAGACGGCGGTGGTATTGTCCGTCAGAACCAGGACCGTCCGCCCCGCTACGACGTGGCGGAACGCCCGTAGCACTTTCAAGACGGCGAGTAGCTCCAGCGCGTTGATATGGAGAGCGGTCTCGTCGTCGGTCCATCTGTCGCGGACTCTGAGATCGCCGCAGTGGGCACCCCATCCATACAGGGAGGCGTCGGTCGTTACCGTCACCTTCGGTGTCGGCTGTTGGAAAGGCATCCCTGACATGAGATTGCGTCGCGACTGCCACCATCGGAGGGATGAGCGGACGTCTCCCGGCAGCTGCAGTCGGAGTGTCTGTTCGTCTCGCAGGGGGTCGAATATGCGGACGAACCAGTGTTGAAGAGGTCTCGCTCTCAGCCTGGCGAGATATGTCACAGCGGTCGTCGCAGCCATGTAGCCCAAGAGCTGCTGGACGCTTCTCGCAGATAATGTCAGGGCCGTACGCGCGTGAGCGGCGGCCCGGATCAGGGTTTGGGCTCGAGACTCTGGTAGGTACGCCCTGGCGGAGGTCGAGTCGAGCGTCGCCCCGATGAAGTCCAAGATCCTCGCCGGCTCGAGGTGGGACTTCTTCGGATTCACCCGTAGACCAAGGCGGGTCAGGAGTGACAACGTCATGTGGACGTCGTGGTAAAGTCTCTGTTTGCAGGACGCCACCAACAGCCAATCGTCGAGGTAAGGGAAGACAGAAGCACCCTTCGTCCGCAGGAAGGATACCACCGGGGCCATGCACTTGGTGAAGACCCTTGGGGCAGTCGAGAGTCCGAACGGCAGCACCTTGTACTGGTAACAGGTGTCGTCGACTGCGAAGCGGAGGTACCGTCTGTGCTGCGGGCGAATGGCGATATGGAAGTATGCGTCTCGGAGATCGATGGAGGCGAACCAGTCCCCTCGATGTAGGAAGGGAAGGATCGACGGAATCGTGACCATCTTGAACCTTTTGGGGCGGATGTAGTAGTTCACCCCTCTGAGGTCTAGGATCGGTCGGAGGGTACCGTCGGCTTTCGGTACCGTGAAGTACCTGGAGAAGAAGCCGGTGGTCTTGGCCTCTTGCGGGAGCTGCTCGATCGCCCCTTTCTGGAGGAGGGATTGGATCTCTTCCAGGAGGGACGGACTCGACGGCGTGGAATAGTAAACGCCTCGAGGAGGAATATCGAGAAACTCGATGGCGTAGCCAAGACGGACGATGGAAAGCACCCAAGAGTCCGTAGTGACACACTGCCACTCCGCGAGATGTCGAGCAAGAGTCGGTCGGTCTCCGAGCGCTGATGGTAGGCTGAAGAGTGGGTATTGGTAGGTCCTGCCAGGCACGTCAAAACCGAGACTTTGTCTCGGAGGAGGACTTCTTGGACGAAGCCGGGCGTCGCCTAATCGTGCGTCTGGCCGATGAGCCGGAGGACGGTCTCGACTGTCCAGACTGGGCCGAACGCTGGAACGACGAGGTGGAGGATCGTCGCCAGGATGGGCGGAAGGTGGAGGTCCTGCGGGCTTGCGTGGCCGGCTGTAGCCCGATCTTCTTGGCGGTCAGCCTCGCCTTAACGAGATTGTCCAAAGCTTCGTCTGTGGACGAATTGAATAGGCCCTCACCGTCGAAGGGGAGATCTTCAATCCTCCTTCTGGTGTCCTCCTGGATGTCGGCCGGCCGCAGCCAAGCATGGCGGCGCAGGCCGATGGATCCCCCCATGACCCGGGAGGCAATCTCCACTGCGTGCCTGGAGGAGGCCATCTGCTGCCGAGCGATGGAGATGGCCTCGTTGAAGATCACGGAGGAGGCTTGGCGGATGTCCTCCGGTACCGCCTCCATCGCCGGTTGCAGGCGATCGAGCACCTTTTTCAGGTATGCCGCGAGGCAAGCCTGAGTGTTGGACAGCCTGATCTGCAAGGAGGCAGCTGAATAGAACCTTCTTGCATAGGCGTCCAACTTCCTGCCCTCTTTGTCCGGCGGGGTGGTGTGTTGCCTGCCGGAGTCTTTCGTCTGTGCCGACTCGACCACCACAGAGTTCGGTGCAGGGTGATTAA